>JAXQQM020083488.1:0-26244 GCA_034641835.2 Pinus albicaulis
AACTTGACTCCCGGAAGCCAAAGGCAACGGTGGGCGGCCGTTGGTCCATACTTCGAGCACCTTGGGAATGCCAGGGCAGTCTCGAAGAAGATGGTCTCCCGTGCACAACAGGCAAGGGAACTTGACTTTCCGTGGAGGGTTGGAAGGTTTATCGAGAGGAGATATTTCAGAAACAGTGGCTGCACTTTTAGCCTCTCGCTTATCGGACTTCTTCTTCTTTGTCTTCTTCTTCTTCTTCTTAGCCACCTGGTTACTTGAATCCAGACTTTCACCAGGCGAAGTAGAAGAGGAGGACGCAGAAACAGGCGAAGAAGGGGAGAGGTCCACCTTGGAATCAATATGAGGTTGTTCAGGTGGAGGAACTGATTGAACAATAGTGGAGACATTCGGGACAACAGAGGTTGAGATCAACCAAACAGGCAACCCAACAGTTAACCCAGGAAGGGACAACGTCGCCATGTAAGGAGCACCAACATTTCCAAAAGGAGGAAAATGACCAGGATTCCCTTCTGAGGGGATTCCTTGGTTGGTGAACTCTGAAAAAGTTGCCATCAAAACTCAAAAGCACACACGGGCTGAAAACGAGTTAAGACACACGATCAAATGGTCAACAAGCAATATCTAAGCAGGCGTGTAATCGTGGGCGATTAATTTTACCACATTGGAAAGTAAGAAATTCTACCGTTTCATGTTTCAAGAGTCGAGAAACGATAAAAAGATGACTCTATCTCTTTCAGAGTTGACACAAGCGTGAAAGGACAAGCGCTTGACGGTCTTTTCAAGTTTAGGGAGTCAGAAAAGACCAAATGACTGCTCAGGAAAAACTAGGCACAAAGGGTGTACCAAATATCCGTGAACTGCAATATACACCTTGGTTTAAAAAATGAAACATAAATCGACCAAGGACTTTCCGTACGTGCAGGTAGTCTCCCCGAATGCTGTGTTCGGTGTATCACGGGTACAGGGCGGCAGACTCGGCTTCCTGTGGATAAAGGATTGAAAACCTATGGGGGTCTCCCTTTATATACGCGACGGTACGGAGAGCGCAAGTCCGTACTAGTGCTGTCTAAAGCCAACAGGCGAACGACAGCTGCTAGGTTTAACGACGCCGGAACATGTCTCTAGCCTAGACCTTCTAAATATGTTTCGTTAAGTTCCAATGTTGCCTTAGGTTAATTGAATAGATTTTACAGTTAATCTTCAATTAAGTTTCAATTTTCAGGCCCTAACGTATGTAGTGTCTCGAAAGACTCCTAAATGCAAGCTATATGCCACAGTGCAACATTTCGTTCGATGAAAACTAGTTAAATAAGAGTTGAGAGCTTTTATACAAACGAAATGAACGGAATACAAACAACAATGTTTCTAATGCAACTAATGCAATTGCACACTTTTCATTCAAACACTAATCACTAGCGATATGGAAAAGATCACAATTTGCACTAATTAATAAAAACAAGAGAGATTTTTTTTTTTTGACTTTCAATGTTTAATGGCTAATGTGCACTGAAAACAAAAGGAACAATTTGAGAAATGATATCCAAGAGAGAAAAACAAACAAAATTCACTCAACAATGCAATCAATCAGATCTCTAAATCGACCCAAAGTCTCTCAAATCGAAGAAAGACTCAAAAGCTTCCGATGGACCGTGTGATCTAGGTCCAAGGCAAGGGCAAACGAATTCCGAATGAAGGAACAAACAATCACTCAAAAGACGCAGCAAAACGATCAAAGACTGTTAAAAGAGCGTGGAGAATCAATCAGCAAGTTGACAGGACAATCAAGACACCTAAACTTCCAAGGAGGGCTCGATACACTAAGCCACTAGATGCCCTAGGGCTCAAAACGTGAAATCGGTAGAAAGAAGCAAACAACCAAAGGACAGAGGTGAATTCCAGCCAAACAAGACTCCAACACACTCAGACAGTCGGGAAATCAAGAAGAGAAGCACTGGTCAAGTCCAGAAAGCTAAAAAATGAAGAAACTCAAAAAAAGTCACAGGGGTGGCGCGACTGTGGGCTTGAAACTGGCGCCAGAGGCCAATTGGCGCGAGACAGACAAAGTCAACAAGCGCCAAGTGGCGCGACTGTCAGGTTAAAAACCGCGCCAGTCGAGTTCCTCAATAAAAAATAAAAATAAGCTATTCCAGAAGAAGACCAATACAATCTAAGCAAACCAAGAAGCTAAAACAATGAAAGAATCCAACCCAGAAGGTTCATCAAGCAAGGAAAACGATCAAGGCGAACCGACATAAACGAGACAAGGAAAACCGGACGATCCCCAGCGGAGTCGCCAATTTGTTGAGGAGGTAAATCCCCTCTGCGGATAGAGGCGATCCCTACTAGCCCAGCAGGGGTCTAGCAACAAACAAACAATGCTATGACGCAAGCTCCTAATTACGAATGAAAGGCTTGGGATAGAAGCCTACCTGGATTCCAACGCTATGATCTGAAGAAGAAGTGTCCCCGTCCTTCAGCCCTGGCAGATCACAATCCTTCCACGATCTCCGCGGGTGAACACCTGCACATAGAAGAAACGAACAGATACAAGCATAGGAACCAGCATACGTAACTAAACATCGGTCAGAAAAGATATAACTCGCATTAACATGATGGAAAACGGAGTGGAACCATAATCATAGTCATCTATTAAATAATAAACGAATAGAAGTTACAACCAAGTTCTGACGTCGCAGCTTCCTTCGAACGGGTCTCCGGTCGTCCACGTCTCGCAAAGCTCGCCAAGGAAAGGAAAACCTCTCCAGAGTCTCGTAACAATGGTCTCCTCGCTTGAATGGGCCTTAAGGGAAAGAAGGGATTCTTTACAGCACAAAGGCACTTGGGAATAGGGAGATGCAAAGCTTCAGCACTTCAAGACTAGCTTGCCATGGATCTGAGCAAGCCTTTATAGATGGGGAAGGAGGGAGTTGGGATCCCTATTATTATGGGATTGGCCCTATCAACAAGGAAGGTTCCATAGAAGGTGGCAAAACTACTTCCCTTCCATAGAACTCCCGTGGCCAAACCTCCCAACTCAAGATAGGCAGTGGTCGTGAGTTTGTTTGAACTCAACTTCCGCCATCCATATATAAAAAACAGTCCCTAAAATGGGTGGCGCGATTGCTGCTCTATGACGGAGTGCGCCAGTGGCGCGACCTCTTTCTGAGGATTTCCACGATTGGCGCGAGCAACTGAAGCATCTACCAGCGCCAATGCAAAAGAGTTTGTTTTCATGAGTTTTGCAAGGAGATGTCTCAAGGGGAAATGAAGCTCATACTCGGAGGGACGTGCATTGATGATGTTTTCAAAGGCATGACGGTTCTTTACGAGGTCACATAATGGGTCCTCCATTGTGCGGGACGGGAATGGTAGGGGCTGATGATAATTTTGGTGAGAGAGTAAAATCCTACGCGGACGGGCGTTCCCTACTAGCCCGGTCTAGCAACAATAACAAACAGTGCTATGACGCAAGCTCCTAATTACGAATGAAAGACTTGGGATAGAAGCCTACCTGGATTCCAACGCTATGATCTGAAGAAGAAGTGTCCCCGTCCTTCAGCCCTGGCAGATCACAATCCTTCCACGATTTCCGCGGATGAACACCTGCACATAGAAGAAACGAACAGATACAAGCATAAGAACCATCATACGTAACTAAACATCGGTCAGAAAAGATATTACTCGCATTAACATGATGGAAAACGGAGTGGAACCATAATCATAGTCATCTATTAAGTAATAAACGAATAGAAGTTACAACCAAGTTCTGACGTCGCAGCTTCCTTCGAACGGGTATCCGGTCGTCCACGTCTCGCAAAGCTCGCCAAGGAAAGGGAAAACCTCTCCAGAGTCTCGTAACAATGGTCTCCTCGCTTGAATGGGCCTTAAGGGAAAGAAGGGATTCTTTACAGCACAAAGGCACTTGGCAATAGGGAGATGCAAAGCTTCAGCACTTCAAGACTAGCTTGCCATGGATCTGAGCAAGCTTTTATAGATGGGGAAGGAGGGAGTTGGGATCCCTATTATTATGGGATTGGCCCTATCAATAAGGAAGGTTCCATGGGAGGTGGCAAAACCAATTCCCTTCCATAGAACTCCCGCAGCCAAACCTCCCAACTCAAGATAGGCAGTGGTTGTGAGTTTGTTTGAACTCAACTTCCGCCATCCATATTTAAAAAACAATCCCTAAAATGGGTGGCGCGATTGCTGCTCTATGACAGAGCGCCAAGTGGCGCGACCTCTTTACAGGATTTCCCTGATTGGCACGAGCACTGAACTGTCTACCCGCGCCAATGAAAAAAGAGCTGTTTTTCATGAGTTTTGCAAGGAGATGTCTCAAGGGAAAATGAAGTTCATACTCAGAGGGATGCATTGATGATGTTTTCAAGGCATGATAGTGTTCACAGGTCACATAATGGGTCCTCCATTGTGCGGGACGGGGAATGGTAGGGACGGTGACAAATTACTGTGTAACAAAACCCTAATTTCCTCTCCCACGAAGTTAGGGTTTTCTATGGAAACGTGAAATTTGAGCAGAGGATCCGTAAGTTAGGTCATATCAGTAAGTATGAGGTCATTTCAGCTCATAAACATCATGTCTCCATCATTTTTTGAGAAGTCATTCCAAGAGTCAAGTCATTTTCCACTCATAGGGTCGGTTTTTATTCAAACTATGTTTATTAATAAAAAAAGATGAATTTTAAAAAAGTGAGAGAGGGTTTTTTCCATAATAGGTCAAGGAAGAACAACCTCCTTCAGTTTTTACACAGGTTTCATGGTTTTAGAGAAATGTCAAAAATACAGGTGTCACATGAGAGTTGCTGCACTTATAGATTGACCTTTGGAAAATAATATTTTCTCATATATTGAGTGTCCAAATGACTTTCTTAATGATTAAAATGATAAATTTATAGAGTGAGCTTTCCAATGAGCTATCATGAGCTCAATTTGGAGTTGAGGAAGGCCTCCAAAAGTTGCTTGAAACAACACTCTGCATTTCTGCACCCTCATTCAACACTTTTTGACCAGTTTTGGAAAAACAAATCAACTCCAATTTGAAAACCAAATGTATATTTCGAAATTATACAAAATAATATTTCTAGCGGGCCATCATGAGCTCAATTTGGGTTTAGGAAGGCCTCCAACAGTTGCCTGCAACAACACTCTGCATTTCTGCACCTTGGTCACTGCGTGTTTACTACTCTTGGGAGAAGTAGTTTTTGACAGGGAAAATGAGCACCATTTTGACAAATGGATGTAGTTTTGGAAACTAGACTCAGAACTATTTCCAATGAGCTATCATGGAGATTATTTGGACACTGGAAAGGCACTGAAAACAAGTTATTTTTTCTTCTTTGACGCTGCGTGTTTGCCAGAAAATTTCCAATTTTCATAGTCTTCAACAACTTTTCTCCAGTTTGACTTTTCACCTTGTGAAATGAGAAATGACTAATGTAAATGGTCAATATGAATTTAAAAGTAATTTTTTTACTTTTATCTAGGGTATATACATTAGGTAATTCAATCAGTTGAGGTGGAATGAATCAGTTCCTAGAGATAAGAATGAGTCACTTTTGTCATCCTACACTCTAGCTTTCAGTTCAGATTTTCATGTAATATCTCCCTCACCTCATGGATTCGACCCCTGAGGATGAGGTGGTTTGAGGTCCATTTAGATTAGGTTTTCATAGGAGTCAAGTGGGCATCAGTTTGAAAGTTTGTGTATTGATCAAGAAACATTTTGGCCTGGATATTAATGAAAAATTTCAACTATTTCTTTGGGATTCATGTGGTATGAATGTTTGACATAGTATTTTTATCTGCGATCATTTTTATGAATGTATTGTAAGATCATAAACCTTTTCATGTCTATGATATGTTTAATTTCAAGTTGAAAGACATAATTCATGTTTTTCATGCTCTGTTTTGGGAAAATTTTCATAATTTGTCCATTTTCTTCAGTTTAGGGAAAATTCATCTCATATGCTCTTCCTAGATCCTCACCAATATATTTATCTCACCAAATTCAAATTTAAGTGTTAAACCTTTCTACCTACCTTGCCCCATCAAATGGACTGAAATTTCATCTCATTGGCCCTAATCTAGTCCCCTTGACCTAATCCTCATTTCAGTGAGCCTAACCCAAAATCAAATCAAACCCTTACACCCATTATCTATCCTAAAATCCTACTTTTTCCAACTTTTCTTGGCTGTGACCCTTTTGGAGAGAGCCCTCTCTAGCTTGATAGGGCTAGCTATCAAGTCAAATCTTGGTTTGTGGTTACCTTTGTTGGGATTCCTTCCTCAACCTTGGGAATCTGGTGGAGTGATAATAGGCAGAAACGAAGGGGCTGATACATAAGAACCCACTAATGAAGCTGTTGTTACAAAGAAATAGCAGCAGAGGTGGATCAAACCCATTCAACATAGGCTGTTACACCCATTTTTTATGTTGATATTGAATGCAGAAGAATGTCAGGTCCCGTCGCGGGATGGAGTTCTGAGAAAATATTGTTAATTTCCGAATTAAAGAAGTGGAAACATGAAGAAACCTCCCTTTGGGAGGGGATGATTTGGTTGAAAGAACATCAAAAGAAGATAATCACTCTACAAGAAAATTGGATGAAAGAAGAGTTGAAGAAAGGATGAGAGAATTATAATAGAAAGGAAGATGTGAAGAAGCAGGAGGAACACCTGTTGCTGTTACAGCAGTAGGTTCATGATCTTACCATGGATAAGAAAAAACTCCATGACCTTGCCCTCAATCTATTGGGGTGCAGGAGAACTTCCCCATCTGACCCCATTTTTATATGGGAACGCTATTTCCTTTTACAGATGAAATCTATTATGGAGAACATGCCCTATCTGTGTTCTTCCACTCGCACATTCTTATATGTCTTTCATGCTTCCAATTTTGACGAACAAAGCTTGGTGTGTGAGTTATTCTTGCACAATATCATTTGCGAGCATGTAAGTATGCAAATGGTGGTGACTATATTCTCCTATATGGCGGATTTGTAGTTGCAAGCCTTTGTGTCATTCATGAAGAATCAAATTGAGTGGAATTTGTCCACTAAGTCTATGGATTCCAATGAAAACAATACGACATTATGGATCCGGGCAGAACCAGGACGGGCCACCGAGTTAAGGTGGGAGTTTAGAAGAATTTTGAGCACTCTTGGGATAAGGGAACCTACTTCCACTTACAGAAGAAGGATTGTGAACTTCTGCCTTAATAAGTTCTCAGTAATGAAGAGTCGAGCCTTGACTGGGTGCTTCAAATTCACGGAAGCCAGCAGTGCTGAGCTGCTGAAGGGGGCCCCATTTTCATTTCAGAATTTTGTGGTAGCTGTTACACATGTACTAGCATATGCACAGATAGTACAAACCCTTAGCACTTCTTGGCTTGGGTTAAGGTTCAAGTTCTCTTTGATCTGGCTTCCAATTGAGGATTACCAGAGTAATTATGAATTGAATAAGTATGAATGAAAGTCTTGGGTACGACAGCTAATGGCTAGTCAATGATATAAGTCTGCAGATGAAGATACAACTGGTGCTTATGATCTCACTGACCTACACTGAAGATATTCTCATGAGAGATGAGATTTTTCATGCAGACATGTAAGTGCTTTAGCTTGGGGGAGATGTTGGGTGCCATTTTTGTACTTATATCCTACATTTGTTTCACCCATTTTACCTCACGACTACAACCATTGGGAGTATATTTTACTCTTTTTCCTACCTTTGTATCTTAACTTGTGTTGTTTCACCTTATTTTCATTACCTTTCCATTTCATCGATTATTATGATTTATCATGTCTTTTTTATGACTAACTGAGGATGAATGTTTGGAGAATTTCTTTGGTATTTTGTTGTCCGTCCAGATGCTAATTGTAGGATAAAAGATCTAGAGCATGAGGCATGCAGGAGCAGTTAAAGGCGTGCTGTTACAGTGATCTGTTACACCACGACGTTGTTACACCATGATGTTGTTACAAACCCGCTAACGAACTATTGTTACAGTTGTACCACTGACTGAATCTCGAAAACTTCTGATGCTCACCTATCCTATAGTTGTTATGCTACAACTATGATTTTCCACGATAGCTGTAGAAGTTATTACGTATTGTATTTTAGGATAACAAACTTTAGGTGGTTTTGATTGTAATCTATATTTTTCTAGTCAAACTTTTTATTAAGAAGTGGTTGTAATGATATGTATTCTATTTTGATCAGCATGAGAATTATAAGATTCTCATGACTGATCCATCCCTCATTTTTATGAAGATGTAACCACTATATAATTTCTGACCCTTGAGGTCGAAAAGTTAGTGTAGTGCAGTTTTACTTTGGCTTTGTAATTTTGGTCACATTAATACAAGTTATCATGTTGCTGTTGTTACATGCATTATATGGTTTATTTTCCGTTAAGTTATTTCTCTTCCTGTGCCCTGATAGGGAGGAAGGGCCCTCCTCTTTAGTAGTTATTGCAGCGTTAAGGTAGCTGTATATACATATTTCTTATTTTCTTTATGTATCAGTGGAAGTGTTGTTATTGATGTTTTAGCTGTGAATATATCTGCTTCAATTACAATATTTTATATGTTGTTACACATGTGGGATCAAAGATACCAGCTGGGTAATTGTTGTGTGGCGCACTCGGATAGATTAATTGATGTGTGATCACAGTCCTGTAGATCATTTTATTTCAAAATGAGTGATTTCTTCCATCATTTAATTAAGCAATGATTTCCTTTATTTGGATTTGATTCTGGTTTGATGTATCAGCACAAAAATTGCGACTGCCATTGAAATAAAAGAAGTCCCTGGATTGATAATCTATGTGTATTGTTTTATTCATTTAACCATGGTTAATACATCCCAATAGTTTTCTATGGAGAAATTTGGCCAACATAACAATGTGTTTCATTTTGTTCTTCCTATGGCTAGTTTATATAGAAAAATTTGAACTTCTCTTCCCTCTCTTGGCCCAATATTGATAGTGACCCAAGACTGGGTAGGAGACTCCTTTGTGGGTTGCATACCTCCTCAAGGTGGCTTGATTTTGGCTATCCTTAAAAATATTGGACATAGAATCATCCTTGTCAATTGTGTCAAGGAGTCCCAGATTATGACTTTTCATTATCTTCAGGACCAGGCGACTATCGAAGGGATAGGTGCACTGTGCGCAAAAACCCTTTGTTTCTGGTGTGTTTTCCACTAATTTCCTGACTTGACCTTAGAAATTTTTAATTTTTTTACTTTCCTAATGTATTTATTCTCTAGAAATATTTAATTGTACCTTCTAATCGACATTTTTGTAATGTCTTGTGCTTGTACGATTTTCTGATGTTAACGGGAGGTATGAAGAAAATGTAGGGACCACATTGTGTTCATGTAATCCAAAAACACATAGGATTGACTATTTGCACAAACTTTTCAAACATTAACTAAGTTTCCTTTATTGTAATGAATGAGATAAATTTAATTATTAAAGTGCCTTAAACATAAACTCGAGAAATGAAACATAAGAATGAATAACAAAAATAAAAGATGCAAACACAACAAACATTGATGACAGAGTTCATCCCTCCTGGACCACGTCTTTGGGTCCTCTTCCAATGGGTGTTCATTATATTAGGAATGCTAAAAAAGGCTCTTTACATACATTTTCGCCAATTTGTCTATGCATGCAGACACTCATGGCTATTATCAACATGTAGGCCTTTGCCTTTGCCCTCCAATGCAACTCTCCATTCTCAAAACGGCCCAAGGATTGCCAAGTTATGCTCAAAAGAGCATTTGCAGGAAAAAATAAAACATAACTTTTAGGCTCACTATACATCTCTCTGGCTTCTGGCACATTGGTAAATTTTTTATAATTTCACGAGTAGGTCCCAAGGTCAAACCTGTGGACCTCTCAGATCTGTTTGTCAAAAATGGCATATTGTTGTGTTTTGGTGCAATTAACATTATACACATATCGTAATAGTTATAACTAAATGGTATTGGCGCATATATCTTTAATATGGTATAACCATATAACATATCAGATTTTAATTTGGCGCTTTGTATTTATTACATGGAATATCCAAATAGGTATTAGGTTGGCATATGTGGTAAATAATGTAACAAAATCTGGCAGTGGTATTTCATTCGAAATCTATGCCACATAACCGTGCCACCTTCGTGCCACATACTCTGTGAAATCTGTATGCCATAAATCTAGAACCACGTAGTATCACTCTGCACCATCGTATTCATTGCTACCTCTACCATTAAGAACTGTTGTTAGCACCAATTTGGCATTGTAGTTTCCATATCATTATAATTCATCATTTGACCATTGTTTAGTGCCAATATAAATAGACTTTCAGTTGTCGGATCCGCTGGATGTGGTAGGCTTTGCCACCCTACCCCAACTTTTCATTAAAACAAACAATATATACAATAATGCGCCCAAACCTTAATAACTCTAATGCATAGCATATTGGTAAGATTTTGGAATAATGCAATGAAGGTCATGGGTTTGACCCCCAACCTGGACTTTGGCCTGTGTTGAATACACCTGTGTTTGAATTTGAGCACCTTCCATGTGTCGAACTGTCAGATGGCCACATGGCCTACAAGGCCCCAAATTTTTTACTGTTTGCCTTAAATTTTAGTGGGCATTTTTTCCCTCATACGAAGCCTATTTTTTGAACTTGATATACTGTCAGAATAAACGTAACGAGCACTACATCTTAGTGCTATATTCATGAGCATCGGAGACCATAAAATTCTAAGCATTTTGAGGATCCTCCTAGATCATTCCTCTCCACTAAAATATTTTGGACCACCAAAATTTTGGTTTTAAGAAGACATGAGGTGAGGGTACAACTCCCTCACCCTTCCAATCTCCATCCACCTTGATTTTCTTGGATTCATGCCTTTGAGTCCCACTCGAATATATTCAACATCTCCACGCTTAGGAGTGAAAATATTTACAACTAAATATATGTGCTTGTATGGAGAAAATTCAACTAGAATGTATTGTGCCCAATATTTTCAACAGTTTTATAAGGACCATACCTGATCACCTTCACCTTTCATCATTTCTTTGCTGATGTGAAGCCAAAATTGATCAACAACCTGGAAGTGATGATCCACCTTATGCTTATCATGACACATTTTGTACTTGGCTTGACTCCTCAAATTGATCCTGCACTGCTTCATGAATCTTCTGGATTATTTGAATGAACTTGGTTTCTTTTTTGGAATCTCCATCTCCATCCTCTTGAGCTTCTTCACCAAACATGAAGTCCATTGGTGATTTCGAAAAGTACCCAAAACATGTCTCAAAAGGTGATCTATGAGTAGAATAATGCAGGTATAATTTTTAAGAATGTTAGACATAATGTAAGGATTCCTAACCAAACCTAGGATGTTTTTTGCAATAGCCTTTGAGAAGATGTACCACTATTCTGTTCATCGCCTTTGTTTGACTGCCAGTTTGTGGATGAAAAGGTGTGCTCTTTTACAACTTAGTGTCCATGAGTCCCCACAAAGTGGACCAAAACTCCCCCATGAAACAAGAGTCCCAATTTGAAATGATGGAAGTAGGCAAACCAAAATGAACCCATACATTTGAAAAGAACAATTGTGCTTTCTGTTCATCAGTTACTTGCTTTCTACATGGAACAAGAATACAAATTTTTCTAAATCCATCAACCAAAATAGAAAAATAAGCATGTACTTTTCTAGACGTAGGAAGTCCACCTATAAAATACATAGATACAATGTCCCATGGCTGAGAAGGAAATTGATATGTCATATACAAAGCTAACTTTGTATTGTTTGGTTTTCTTGTCGAACACATGATACAACCTTTGATGTATTTAGTAACTGTTTCATTCATTCGAAGCCAATAGAAATACCTCTGTAACTGTGCCACTATCTTACCTACACCAAAATTTCCCGAAACATGAGAATAATGTGCTTCCCTAATCACATGCACTCTTTCTCCTTGAGGTATGAACAAATTGCCAAGATTATATAATAACCTGTCATGAACATGATAATTCACTTCTTCCACTCGAGTACCATGAGTTAGTGATTCATAAACATCTTTCAAATTAGAACCTTCAACATATTTTTCAATGTAACTTTCATGTGCTAAATAAATATTTTGTGGAATAACTAAAGAATTCAAAGATGTCTTGATAACATATCAGCTACTTTATTGGTGGTACTTTTCTTATATTTGATTACTAAGTGGAACTACTATAGAAAACCCATTGTTACACAGTAATTTGTCACCGTCCCTGCAATCCCCATCTTTCCCATTGGAGGGTCATTTTTGTGACCAATAATTAGTGTCATTCCTTGCAAATACCATCATTGCATCCCTTTCCATGAGGAAAAAATTCCTTCTATTGATCATTTCCTGAGCAGACCCCTAAAAACAATTGTTTTTCCTTGGTGCTGGAAGCCCGTTATGTACTCGCGCCAATAAGGAAAATTAACACTGAGCCCATGCCAATTGGTTCTCTATCCCAGTTTAGCACCCACGCCAATCTGCTTATGGAAAGTTTTTTAAAAAAAGAGGTGAAGTTTCAATTACAAAAACTTCGTGGATGAGTCATCAGGAGTGGTTTCGACTGAATAACCACGACCTTCCTCCTTTGGCCTCTTGTTTCCACCTTATGGGGAACCTCCCAAGGGATAAGGCCTCCCTTCCACTATTGTAGGGATCCCAACCTCCTCCTCTCCTCTATAAATATAGCCTTCATCCATTGATGAAGGGGCTGAAGGGCTGAATAGCTAAAGGGCTGAATGGTTTAATCTCCAAGAATCTCCAAGAGCCTTCATAGCCTAAATAATGCTGCAAGAGCTTTGATAGTCCTCATAGTGCCAAATCCATAGTGAGGAGATTGATGATCGAAGAGAGAGGCTTGTCCCCATTCCCGACAAGCTTTGCTGAGACGTATTCCGCTGATGACCCGCCGAAGGAAGGTTCAGCGTTAGAGCCTGGTTGTATTTTCCTTTGATGAATTAATGATAAGTGACTATTGGTTATGGTTCCACTCGTATTGTTAATTATGATCATGATTTGTGTCTTCTCTGACTGATACATAATTGCATATATCAGGTTTTACACTTGTGTTTGTCGTGTTCCTTGCACGTGCAGGTGTTCGATTGTGGCAAGCGAAAGGATTGTGATTTGTTGGAACAAGGAAACGGGAGCGTCATCTTCCCTATGAACAACATCATTGGACTTGAGGTAGGCCTTCTTCGCAAGTTGGTTTATTGTAATTAGGAACCTGTGCCTTAGCGTGATACGATTTTTGCTAGACTCGATCTGGGCTAGTAGGGATCGCCTCTGTCCGCAGAGGGGATTTACCTCTACAAAAAATTGGCGCTAGTTTCTAGTTTAATACCCGCACCAATCCTGTTATGGCGCTAGTTTCCGCCTGACAGTTGCGCCAATGCTGAAAGGTGCTAGTGTTTGCTTGGTTTTGAGCTTTCTAAGCCTGATCTGTGGTTTTGGTTTCATTTTTCCGACTGCCTGAGTGTTTTGGAGCCTTGTTTGACTGACTGTGACCTTCATCCTTTGGTTGTTTGCCCATTTCTATTGATTTTACATTTTATCCCTAGGCAATCTAGGTGCTATAGTGTGTCGAGCCTCCCGTGGGAGTTTTTGGTTTCTATCTGTTCAGACAACTTTGTGATTACTTCTCTACATTCGTCGGGTGGTTGTCTATCGTTTTATTGCGTTATTTCAGTGATTGATTTCTTCTTCATTCGAATTCCGCTTTGTCTCGCTTTGAGCCTAGATTACATGGTTCATTTGAGTCTTGGAGATTCTGCTTGAAGTGGTGAGTCTGGTCTTGGTTGGGAGAAATTCTTTGTTTTTTCATTTTTTAGGCGTTGGCGCTTGTTTTCAGTTAGAAATCCACGCCAATTTTCCATTGGCGCTAGTTTTCAGTGCGCAAGTCGTGCCAGTTGGCGCTAGTTGTCAATGATAAAGTCGTGCCAATTTCAGGGTGTATGAAAATTGAGACTTTTTCCCTAAATCCTTCACCAGTGTGTCTTTCCCTTCCGGTCTTTTCCCTGTATGAGCATAGATTACATTGCTCATTGTTTGGAATGTCTTCTTTCCATGATTGTTTGATGTAAAAGGGAATGAATGCCTTGTTTTGATCTCTTGCTTTGGAAGTCCTCTTTGTGTTTGACCTCATATGTCTTGTTGCCTTTTGAGGGATTTCGTGACAAAGTGTTTGAAACAACGATTGCATTCTTAGTGTTTGTTTACATCTCTTTTTCATTAATATTTCATTAAGAATATTTGTGTTCATTTAGTTTTCGTCTCATAGTTTTATTTTTTTTAGAATGCATTAGATCACATTGCATTGAAAAGTAGTTTTGAGATTTATCATTGAACTTAGATCACATTGTTTAATGATCGAAAACTAGAAATCGCTTTGAATGCATTCTCTTTCATTAAAAGAATGCATTAAGTAGATTCTCATTTCATCGAAGAATGCATTGAGTGCATTCTTATCATTTGAAGAAAAAGGAAATTGTGCATAGATTACAATTGCATAGTTTTCGAAAAAGAGGATTTTGCATAGATTACATTGCATTATTCACATCGTTGAATGTTTGAAATTACTTTTGGTTAGTGAAAGTCATCTAGTTTGGAAAATATTTCATTTGCAGTGTTGTTGTATGTTGCATCATTGTTTGAAGCTCTTCCCTTAACTAGATAGAATTCATCGAATTGAAAAGATTTCTTTTCTCATATAGCTGCATGTAGGATATTTTGAGACATAACACTCGCTAGGGCCTGAAAACTGAAACATGATTGAAGATAAACATTAAAATTTATTCAATATACACTAAGGCAACATTGAAACATTAACGAAATATTTAGTGGTCTAGGCTAGAGACGTGTTCTGGTGTCTTTAAACCTAGTAGCTGTCATTCGCCTCTTGGCTTTAGACAACACTAGTACGGACTTGTGCTCCCCGTACCATCGCGTATATAAAGGGAGACCCCACTAGGTTTCTATCCTTTATCCATAGGAAGCCGAGTCTGCTGCCCTATACTCGTGATACACCGGACAAAACATTCGGGGAGATTGCCTGCACGTACGTTAAGTCCTTGATTGATTTCTCTTTCATTTTGAAACCAAGGTGTATATTGCAGTTCACGATTATTTGGTACAACCTTTGCCTAGAATTCCAGAGTAGACATTTTGATCTTTTCTGACTCCTTAAATTTGAAAAGATCATCAAGTGCTTGTCCTTTCATGCTTGTTTCCAATATGAAAGTGATAGAGTCACCTTTCGCCTGTTTCTCGACTCTTAAAAGATGAAACGGTAGAGTTTTGTTTCAATGTTTTAAAAATTAACTACCCACGAAATATTCCTGGTTAAAGTTAGTTTCCTTAGGGTGTTGTTCTACAGTTGTTTCTTATGGCAACTTTTCCGGAGTTCACCAACCAAGGAATCCCCTCTGATGTGAATCCTGGTCCTTTTCCTCCTTTTGGAAATGTTGGCGCTCCTTACATGGCAACGTTGTCCCTTCCCGGGTTAATTGTTGGGTTTCCTGTTTGGTTGTTTACAATCTCTGTGGTCCCGAATGTCTCGGATACTGTTCAATCAGTTCCTCCTCCTGAGCAACATCATGTTGATTCCAAGGTGGACCTCTCCCCTTCTTTTCCTGTTTCTGCGTCCTCCTCTTCTACTTCGCCTGGTGAAAGTCTGGATTCGAGTAACTAGGTGGCTAAGAAGAAGAAGAAGACAAAGAAGAAGAAGTTAGATAAAGGAGAGGCTAGCTCTACGGCTATTGCGCCTAAGAAGCCTTCCATTGATAAACCTCTCAACCCTCTATGGAAAGTCAAGTTCCCTTGCATGTTGTGCACAGGAGACCATCTCCTTCGAGATTGCCCTGGCATTCCCAAGGTGCTTGAAGAATGGTCCAACGGTCGTCCACCGTTGCCTTTGGCTTCCGAGAGTCAGGTTGGGGGCACGTCTTCAGCTAGTGATGGTAAAGCTCCTAAGAAGAAGGGTAAGATTACCAATCCCTGTAAGTTGTGTGGGGGGCACCATGCCATTCACCTTTGTCTGTATATGGATGAAGCCAAATAAGTTTTGGACAACTTAACCGGTTCTACACCATGCCTTCCAGCTGGTTATAATCAGCTTTCTTTGAGTCCTCCACTAGCTGATCCTACGATTGGTCAAGAGTCATCCTTGGTCGATCCCACCCCCCCAGAAATTCAAATTTAGGAATCCGTTCCCGACAAACCATTGGTCGTGGGATCGGTTGAACTGGCCCCATCTAAGGTGCACCAGGTCTTTTCTGTTGAGAGTGGACCTCACACCCCCCATGTCCTTCTGGTTTCTTCAGATTCTTCGAACTTGGAGAAAGATTCTCTTGTCCCTATACCTCAAGAATCTGCTCCTCCACCTCCCGTGATGGAGGTCCTGGAGGATACTCCTCCCACCTTCGAGATGGAGGTTGTGGAGGATGCTCCTTCTTCTTCCATAACACCAGGGGAAGACCATGTCGGTTCAATGGTAGCCCCTCCAAGTAGTTTGGTTGCTTCCTTTGATTGGAGTCGATTTATGGGATACCGCCTTCCATCTTATGTTTTTTTCGAGATAACGGTACAGGCCTTTGGTCTGGTTGTACCCAGCACCATTATAGACGAAGGCGCATCTGTTAGTGTTCTATCCTCAACTACATGGCAAGCTTTCGGTTCGCCGCCGCTTGCGCCTGTTACGCAGAATCTGTTGGCATTTAACTGAAGAACGAGTCAACCATTGGGGATCCTTCTAAGGTTACCTGTTACTTTGGGAGGTAAAACCGTCCATATGGACGTGATGGTTGTTCCAGGTCCCTTGGATTTCAATATGCTCTTGGGGCGCGATTACACCTATGCCATGGGAGCGCTTGTCTCTTCCCTTTTTCGTGTGGTTTGTTTTCCACATGAAGGACGGATCATGACCATTGATCAACTTTTGTTCTTTGGTCCTGATATGGCAGCTGGCCCGCCATCATCCCTTCCTGGTTTTTATCTGCTCGTTGTATCTGCCCCACCGTAGGTAAACTATGTGGCTACCTACCCCGTGCCTGTACTCAGTGATGGTGCCATTGTGCATCAGGTACTAGGGGCATTGGGTCCTGACTTTCAGGATGTTTTCCTTCCATCGGGAGTGGAACTCTTGGAAGCAATGACTTCTTGTTCATTATGACAAGGTTGTCAGAGCATGGTTCTTTTCCTGTGTCAAGCTCCTTAAAAAATGAAACAAGATTGTCAGAGCATGGTTCCCTTCCTGTGTCAAGCTCTTTAAAAAATGAAACCAAGTTGTGGGAGCAGAGTTCCTTGTCTGTGTCAAGCTCCTTAAAAAATGAAACAAGCTGGTCGGAGCACAGTTTGTTTTCTTGTGTCAAGCTCCTTAAAAAATGAAACAAGATGGTCAGAGCAGATTTCCTTGTCTTGTGCCAAGCTACTTAAACCATGAAACAAGGTGTCCTGAGGAAATTTCTTTTAATGTGTCAACCTCGTTAAAACAATGAAACACGTTTCCTGTTCAATTCGAGTCTTTGATAAGTTCTCGCAAAATCCCAGTCGAGTCTTTCTTTTGATCTCGTAACTTGAACCTTCACTCCATTTTCCTTTCACTTGGGGGGCATGTACCTCGAATTGAGTCACCATGCTGGGGGCATGCTTACTTTTTCAAGCATAGTTTGTTTCCATTTCAAGCTTGTGTAAAAATGAAACCGGTTTCAAGCATAGTTTATCTTTGTTTCAAGCTTGTGTAAAAATGAAACTAACTTCAAGCAAAGTTTCTTGATTTCAAGCTTGTGTAAAAATGAAACCATGCCCATTTTACCTCTTGTGATTGCCATTTTATTAGCCTGTTTTTGCTAGATGAGCCTTGGTTTTCTCATTCCATCGTCACTATCTGCTTGGCCGATCATATGCCTTCACTTGGTTGTTTTACCCGTTCCTGAGGAACCGCTGCGATGAGTGGTCTTGTTAGCTAGCCTCTTAACCATGTTCTGAGTAGTTCCACCATTACCAGAACTAGTTTCTACCCTTTATACCACTCGTTCCTCTAGGAGGAGTCATCTTTCAGCACTTTTCTGAATCTATAAACATGAAAATATTGTCGAGGCCCTTGTCATTTCGATCTCGTTAAAGTGGCCATGAAACGACATCTACCCAGTATACGTTTACCCCTTTTTCGGGCTGGGATAGATTACTTACGAAAAAGGAATACCCTAGCCTATCGCGACTAGGAGGTTTCCTCAAACATAGTTTTCTACCTTTTCGGATTTGAGGAACTATCTACGGAAAGGGACTGTTGGAGTTTACTTTTCCGCTGTCTTTTCAAACTCTCTAAACATTAAAAGACTCTGAGTTCTTCCTTTATCAAACTCGTTAAACCCTGATGACATCGGATCCAGTTGTAATGACGATATTCGAGTTCCTCCTTCCTAGGGCTCGTTAAATGTACTAGGATGGATTTGTCCGAAGGAAGAACTTATATGACAAGCATATGATATCCCCTTCAAGATTGTTTTCAAAAATAATTGGGGTACTCGCCAGAAATGGTGGGGAAAAATGGAACCAACATCATTGTCGTGTCGACAGTATGTCGCTCTTGAACATGGCACTTGTCTGCATTCGTGTCAGGTTGGGGAAATCTCATCTCGTTTTTCACTTGCCTCCGTGGGTTTGGGTGATCCCTTTTGATCTCTCATTTTCTCTTTGCCTCGTCACCATGACCTTTGATCTTTTGATGTCAAATACTTCCAAATCCACTGTCGTTCCGCCGATATGTTCAAGAGAAGTTGACCTCTACAAAATTTAAACCTTCCTCTGATTCTCATCTGGTCTTGATTCACAAAAACATTATACTCCTCTGTCTCGCGTCGATGATGTGGGAAACACTATGGCCCACCTTCGATCAAGATCACTTCCTGTCGACTTCAGCTCATTATCCAGGAAGCTGATCTAGAGACTCCCTTCTGGTACCTTGGAGCCTGCATGCCTCAATGGCAGGTTCTTCGCGTTCGACATGAGTTTTTCATCATTGGCCTCCAATCGAGTTATTCTACGGGTGTTCGACGCCGGCTCACTGATTCACATGCCGTAGATTGTACCTATAGTACCTTGAGGGCCATTGTCATTATTGGTGGTACCTCTCGTGTTTGTTAACATATTTCATCATTGGCTGGTAATCAGGCGATGTTCTTGTATGTTCGACTTTAGCTCACTTATTCGCATGCTTGAACTTGTACTTTGTTCGGGTCGAGATGGAGCGCAAGACCCTGGATTTTTTCTATTGGAATCCAGGCTGCGATTTTGTGGATTATTATGATTGGTTACACGACTCATTCATTGGATGGCTGCGACCATACCTGAGTCTATTTATCGATCCTCATTGGATGGCTGCGTCCATACCTCAAATCTGGATTATTGTATACTCTGTTATGGATGGCTGCTCCCATACCACATATATAGCATGTCTTTGAGATATCAATTGTACTTCTCTACGCAGGTTTTCCAACGACAGTGTTTTCTGTTGGACACGTTCTTGTAAAGAATTTCACCCCTCTCTCTCTCTCGGGCCTCATGCTTTAGGGGGCATATGTTACACAGTAATTTGTCACCGTCCCTGAAATCCCCATCTCGCCCATTGGAGGGTCATTTCTGTGACCAATAAGTAGTGTCATGCCTTGCAAATACCATCATTGAATCCCTTTCCATGAGGAAAACATTCCTTCTGTTGATCATTTCCTGAGAAGACCCCTAAAAACACTTGCTTTTCCTTGGCGCTGGTAGCCCGTTATGTACTCGCGCCAATGAGGAAAATTAACACTGAGCCCATGCCAATTGGCACTCTGTCCCAGTTGAGCACCCGTGCCAATCTTCTTATGGAAAGTTTTTTAAAAAAAGAGGCGAAGTTTTGATTACAACAACTTCGTGGATGAGTCATCAGTAGTGGTTTCGACTGAATAACCACGACCTTCCTCCTTTGGCCTCTTGTTTCCACCTTATGGGGAAACTCCCAAGGGATAAGGCCTCCCTTCCACTATTGTAGGGATCCCAACCTCCTCCTCTCCTCTATAAAAATAGCCTTCATCCGTTGATGAAGGGGCTGAAGGGCTGAATAACTGAAGGGCTGAATGGTTTAATCTCCAAGAATCTCCAAGAATCTCCAAGAGCCTTCATAGCCTACAGAATGCTGCAAGAGCTTTGATAGTCCTCATAGTGACAAACCCATAGCGAGGAGATTGACGATCGAAGAGAGAGGATTGTCCCCATTTTCGACAAGCTTTACTGAGACGTATTCCGCTGATGACCCGCCGAAGGAAGGTTCAGCGTTAGAGCCTGGTTGTATTTTCCTTTGATGAATTAATGATAAGCGACTATTGGTTATGGTTCCACTCGTATTGTTCATTATGATCATGAGTTGTGTCTTCTCTGACTGATACATAATTGCATATATCGGGTTTTACACTTATGTTTGTCGTGTTCCTTGCACGTGCAGGTGTTCGATCGTGGCAAGCGAAAGGATTGTGATCTGCTGGAACAAGGAAATAGGAGCGTCATCTTCCCTACGAGCAACAACTTTGGACTTGAGGTAGGCCTTCTTCGCAAGTTGGTTTATTGTAATTAGGAACCCGCGCCTTAGCGTGATACGATTGTTGCTAGACCCGATCTGGGCTAGTAGGGATCGCCTCTGTCCGCAGAGGGGATTTACCTCTACAACACCCATCCATCTAAAATGTCAAGATTTCTGCAACTTAGTTTGAGATTGAAGGTACTGAAGTGGTTGATGATCTGTATGAATAATTATTTTTGTGCACATTAAATAATTTTTCAATTTTTTAAAACTTTCCACGAATGCAAATAATTCTTTATCATATGTTGGATAGCTAGCAACTACCTTAGAAAATGTTTACGAATGAAAGAAAATAGGATTTCCTTTCTGCAATAACACTGAACCCATTGCATACCCACTTGCATCAGTTTATATTTCAAATGGATGTTGAAGGTCTGGTAAAGCTAAGATTGGAGCTGAAACAATTTTCTGCTTTAAAGTGTCAAATTTTGTTGTTGTTTTCCTCCCCACTGGAAAGAAACCTTAGAAATTGTCAAAGCATGAAGGGGTGATGCAATAAAAGAGAAATGTTAAATAAACTTCCTTCAATATTGACCTCCACCCTATAAACTTCTAACTTCCGTCACATTATGTGGTGTTGTCCACTTAACAATCACATCAATTTTAGTTGGATCTATTTTAAGATGACCACATCCAACTATGTAACCAAGATAGACTAAAGAATATTTTCTAAATTCACACTTAGAAAGCTTGAGATACAGTTTCTCTCTTTGCAACACATCAAAAAATTGTTTAACATGCTTTATATGTTCTTCCAAACTTGAAATAAAAATAAGAATATCGTCTAGATAGAATATGACCAACTTATCAATAAAAAGATGAAAAAAAATCATTCATCACTCTCATAAAAGTTGTTGGAGCATTGCATAAACCAAACAACATAACCAACCATTCATAAAGCAATACAAATCTCAAGATAACCACTTTTAAATCCTATTTTGTAAAGCAAACAACATTCTTTAACTGATCAAGAAAATCATATATTCTTGGAAGATGATACCTATTCTTAATGGTGATTTTATTTAAAGCTCTAAAATCAACACACATTCTCCAAGTTTTGTCTTTCTTAGGCACTAAAATGATTGGTGATCCACATAGAGAAGAACTAGGTTGAATAAATACTTTATCAACCAATTCCTAAATTTGTTTCTTAATTTCTTCATTTTCTATGAACGACATACGATACATGCCAATGTTCGAAAGAGGAGCATCATATTGTAATTGAATGTCATGTTGTATTTCTCCTTTTTGAATTAGAATTTTTGGCTCTTTAAACAATTTTGCATAGGAATCTACTATTTCAGCCAATTTGTACTTAAACTAAGAATCACGTCCTTGAAAATAATCGTACTTATCTTTAGGTTTTTCCTTAACAAACATGAGAACATACTTTTTACTTGAAGTTATGAGTCTTTTCAGGTGACTAACATTGATTAAATCCGAGTTTGTCTGATGTCTGTGTGCCCTGAAAAAATATTCAATTGTATCTTTAAAGAGATGCTACTTATGCTCCTTTCTATAAAATATGGAATCTCGATCATAAAGATAAGGAATACCCAACACAACTCCACATATATCCAAAGGAATCACGTCTAAATCAAATTCATCAACAAAATTAGTTGTGATTGCAAACCTTAATCGACACTATTTTTTGACATGCATTTGAGTGTTTCCTTTAACCATCCTAAAGGGTAAGGTTTTGGATGATCTTTAGTTTTCAATCCAAATTTCCTGACTAATTTCTCAGATATTAAGTATTCTTGTGATCCACTGTTAAATAATGTGTCAATTTTAGTGTGATTGGATATTATCCTTATGCAAAAAAACACAATTCTCTTCTTTTCCTCGACCACATTATTATATTTTGAAGAAGATGCAAAACAAGTAGAGCTAGAACTAGATTCAAAAGGATTATCTGTAGAACCATAGCGGTTATATTCATTTCGTCTCTAGAGTAAGATCCTAAATATTTTTTGACTGTAGCACTAGCTTGCATTTCACCCTTCTTATACTTTGTGCCTTTAGAAGATGAAGCTACATCTCTAGTGTTCTTGTCTTCATAAAGTTCTGCAATCATCCATTGCATATTAAGGAACATTTGCTGAAATTGCTCATCGATCTTTGGATCAGGAGATTCTACTTCATTTGACCCTGCCATATTTCGAGTGAATTTCCTCTTTCCAATCTCAGGATTTGTCTCTTCAAGTTTCCCTTTCCCACGTCACAACCTAGATCTCATTAATATCCATATTTGAAAATATCCTACTTATACATGATCAACTCAATATGATAACAAAATATGATTTGAAAACACATAGGATTGACTATTTGCACAAACTTTTTGAACATTAATTAAGTTTCCTTTTATGTAAATGAATGAGAGATATTGAATAACAACATAACTGAAACACAAGCATGAATAACAACAATAACATACGAAAAAAAACAAACATTGATGACGAAGTTCGTACCTCGTGGACTATGTCTATGGGTCTGCTTCCAATGGGCATCTACCATATTAGGAATGCTCAAAAAGGATGTTTACATAAATTCTTGCCAAAATGAATATGCACGTAGACACTCATGGCTATTGTCAACATGTAGGCCTCAGCCTCTGCTCTCCAACGCAACTCTCCATTCTCAAAAAGGCCCAAGGATGGCCAAGTTATGCTAAAAAGAGCATTTGCACGGAGAAATAAACATAAATTTTAGGCTCACTGTACATCTCTTTGGATTCTAACACATTGGTAAACATTTTACAGTGTCACAGGAAGTTCCCAGGGTCAAACTTGCGAATCTCGTAGACCTACTTGGAAAAAAATGTATATTGTTGTGTTTTGGCGCAATTAACATTATACACATAGCGCAATAGTTATGAATATAAGGTATTGGCGCACATATATTTCATATGGTATAACCATATAACATATTGGATTTTACTTTGGTGATTTGTATTTATAACATGGCATATTCAAATGGGTATTAGGTTGGAATATATGGTAAATAATGTAACAAACTTTGGTAGTGGTATTTTGTTGAAAATCCGTGTCATATAACCATGCCATCTTTGTGCCACATAATCTGTGTCGTTTTTATGCCATAAATCTGGAGCTACGTAGTATCACTCAATGATATTGTATTCATTGATACCTTCGCCATTAAGAACTGTTGTCAGCGCCGATTTGGCATTACCGTTGCAATATTATTATACTCCGTCGTTTGACCATTGTTTATTTTCGATACTAGTTCACTTTGGACTAACTTGATGTATAGGTTAGGATCTACAAAAATCTTGGTAAAACAAGCCTCAATAGGTATGCATCCATTCTTGCATACCAAGCTATAGGTGCTTTCTTTACTCCATATAGGTATTTCTTTAGTTTGTAGACATCAGTGTCCCTCTAATTTATTTCAAATCCTTAAGGTTTCTCAATGTAAACCTCTCCATCAATAGTCCCATTTAGAAAATTTGTCTTAACATCCATTTTATGGGTGTTCCATCCCATAGTAGCATCCAAAGAAATAAGTAATTTAATTATTGTATATGTAGTTGTAGGAGCAAAGGTATTGTCATGATCAATACTTTCTTTCTATGAGAAGCCTCTTGCTACAAACCTTTCTTTGTATTTATTAATTCTCCCATCTGAAACATGACTTATCTTATATATCCATTTTGAAGCAACTATTCATTTGTCACTTGGTATAGGAATGATTTCGCAGACATCATTATTCATAATCTCCTGATATTGTTCTTTCCAATCACATTCCTCCACTCTTGATGCTTAGTTGCATCTTCATAGGAGGAAGGTTCAAAATCAATGAGTATCTTCATATATGTTGCATATCTAGAATACATTTTCGTTCTTTTACTTTCTCTAAGGTCCCATTTAGAGTGTGTCCTTGAGCCTCTTGTAGATTATTTCTCAACCAAGCATGCATCTTTCGAATTTTAGGAACAATTACTTGCTGCACTGACTCACTAGGACCTTCAACATTGTATTTAGTTAATGTCAGATATTGACCATCATTTTCCTTTGACATATCCTCAAAGATAGGTATGTATTCTTCATAAGAGTAAAATGGAACATTCTTTGATTTGTTGTAATCTATACTTTCATCAAAGATGACATCCATGCTCACATCAATCCAACAATCCTCCATGATATAAACTCGTTAATATTTTGATGAAGCACTATACCCAACAAAGATGTCCTTTATATAGTAGGATCCAAGTTCTTCCTTTGTCCTTCGGTATATGAATATAAACTAGACACCCAAATATTCAAAGATGATCCACACTTGGCTTCTTTCCTATAAATTATTCTTCTATAGTCATGATTTTAATAACATTGTGACGACTTCGGTTCTACAAGTAAAAAATTTTCATACATGCTTCTCCTTAAACGAATTGAGGGAGATATTGGTCATGAAGCATGGCCATGAAAAATTTTCAATTATCTTATTACTCCTTTCGACTGCACCATTCTGTTTAGGATTGTAATGAACAATGATCTCCCTCTTAATCCCTACTTCCTTAAAAAAATTTGTTACTTCTTTGGAGGTATATTCTCCACCATTATCATATCTCAAAATCTTGATCTTTCTTTCAGTCATATTCTCCACTTCATGTTCTTAAATTCTTGAATTTTTTTGAATACCTCATCTTTATTCTTGAGAAGGTATAACATAGTCTTCATTGAGAAATCATCAATGAAGGTCACATGATATTTATTCCCAACAAGATATTTTAGTACCATAGGTTCACACACATCAAATTATATGAGATCCAAAACTTCCTCCGATCTAATATCACATTTTGTTGATGTTTTTTTCACGTTCATTAGGGGAATTTTGAGGTCTAAAATGGGCCTCCTTAGGGAATTATAAAATAGCAGTGGAAATAATAAAATAAGACTAGATTACATCATCAAACTTTAGAATGAAAAAAGAAAAAACTATTTCCCAACTCATATTTTCAATGTATCTCCCTATGGGTTTACTCAAATTTCGAGCGGAAACACTCATTGGATGAAAAATTTGATTCCCCATCCAAGGAGTACCCACGTTGCATACTTTTGATGGATCCCACTACATGAAAAATAAGAAAAAAAAAAGTGATTGCAATCACGTTGTTTCATGTATTTTTTATTTTTCTTGTAGTATGCTCCATCAAAAGTATACAACATGGGTACTCCTTGGATGAGGAATTAAATTTTTCATCCAACAAGTACTGCCGCTCGAAATTTGGTTAAAACCTTAGGGAGATATGTTGAAAATACGAGTTTAAAAAGTAGTTTTATTATTTTATTATTTTTTAATGTTTTCACTTTTTTATTCCAAAAATGGTGAATCATCCCCCATGATTGGCTTCATCATCTTGAATCCTATTGGTTCTTATAAATTTTATTTTGGTTTTACATTTTTCTTAGGAGGCCCATTTTAGACCTCAAAATTTCCCTAATTATTTTCTAGAGCACAACCCTTAGAGGTCCCTTCATTTTCTTCCTTAAATTAGGGGATGCCATTGAAAATTTGATTTAGAGATTCCAAAATCTTG
>JAXQQM020072558.1:0-87834 GCA_034641835.2 Pinus albicaulis
TTCAAGCAGCCCCTATGAAATTTTTGACAAGCAATAGGGGGCTAAATTGTTTTTGAGCCTTCAAGGAATGCATTTCCTCTGAAAACACAGTCTCCTTGAAGCCTCTATGTGTCTTTTATCCTTTGATGAAATCCCCTCTACTGATTCTCCTTTATAAAGCCTCTCTGCTATGAAGAAATGCCCAAAGGCCCCCTTTTCCCTCTTATTTCATTCCCCAAGGCCTTTGTTTTCTATCCCCTTTCTCTCCCCTTATATTCCCCTTCTTACCTCTCAAATCACCCCCAAGTTCCCCTTTAAATTCTACCCTTACCCCTTTGGTGGCCATTATCCTCCCTTATTCCTCTATCGTTCCCCCCCTTTGCCTTTAAATTCCATTAAAAAAGGGCCAAAACCCACTTCCCGACCTTATTATAGGCCTAGCCCCTTTTTCCAGCCCCTTTCAAACCACTTCCCCACATGTGCCCCGGCGCTGGGACCAAGCGCTTAAGTCCCAAGCGCTAATCGCAATCGGAAGAATCAGCGGGAGGCAAATCCTTTGTAAACATCGTTAAAGCTCTGATGCGATTTGTTATAACACAAACCCTCCGCCTCCGTCCCCGCACCGTTGATCCGACCCTACGATCGACGTCCGACCGCCACCGCAACACCCCGGCTTTCACCCCCGATTGATCGCATCGCTCCCCGATCGCTCAACCTCCGATTTAATCCCGTCCGTTCGTTTCTGATGCACAATTTGGGTCGGCTAGGCGCTAATCGCAGCCCTCCCCGCAAAATCGCCGATTTGCGTGCCCCAATTAAATCTCCACCGTTGATCTGTCCCGTGATCCGGTCCTCTCGCCAATCGGGCCGGTCCCCTCCGATTGTGTTCTCCACCATTGATTTTCCCGTCGAATCGACTCGCCGCCGCTCAATCGCAAGCCCTTCTCCGACCGCAATCGCAAACCACTTCGTCTGATCCCCGATTGCGATTGTGCGATTGGATCTCCGCCGTCCTTTCCTCCAAGATCTGACGGTTCGCGTTTATTCGCCCTCCGCCTCCGCTGGGTCCCACTCCACTCATCCGGTCATTGTTTTTTGGTGTTTTCCTGTGTAATTCGCCCAAACGCTGAACGTTGGGGTTTTACACTATGAGTCCGTTTCTCCGCTCCTCTCCACCGTTTCCATTGATTCTCCATTCTTCCGCCACCTTTCCACCGCCTCCGCTGCATTTCTCCGCCACCACTGCCAGGTTCTTGACAAGTTTATTTTATGATGCAGAATAGCACAGAGAGGCCATTCCAGCCGGCCAGCGAAGCAGCAGAAGCAGGATTTGAGGAAGACTCGAGCCGTAATTGAAGATTAATGTTTTAATCCTTACGTCAAAGGATTCAAGCCTGGCTTGAATACTAAGAGCACAATTAAAGACGCCATAATCGTGCCTACTAACAACCAGAAAGTACTTTCCTAAGTACACCTTCCTACAGAGTTCTCCGTGCCTCCTCGAGCCCATAAGCAATTAAATATGCTGACTGAAGCTCATTTCAGACAGTCAGGCAGCAGTTATGAGGTATGGAGAGCCTTGCAGATCTTTAATCCATGTCATTCATTTCAGAAGGCAGCGCAGAGCTCCAAGCTCCAGAAAGGACTCCAGAGAAATATCCGAGGTCAATTCCCAGCCTGACAGAGTCTCCAAACAGTCTGCAGAGTACTCAAAGTGCCGCATAAAGCCATTAAGCAGTATGGGCGTGAACACTCCCGCCATTCTGTCTTAATGAATCTCATTTAATGGTTCATCTACCTCTGTCTCTTCCTCTTCTCTTATAAAATCCCTGAGAACGAATTGAAAAGGTTGTTGTTCAGTTGCTGGTAGTTTTGTTGTTAGAGGGATTCATTCTTGACTGTTAGAAATTAGCCTCCTTTGGAGGGAGTTTCGTAGTAGTTGTATGTAATAGGCTGGGAGGAGAAGTCTGGACTGTATTAGCCATTGAGCTTATTGTACATGACTGGTGTTGCATCAATTAATCAAAGCACATTTCACAGGATCCTGGTCTATTACTATTGGTGATGTTCTTATTACTTCGTTTATTGCATCTTCACATTGTTTCATTGTTCTTCTGGGCTTGCATCAGAATAATGGTATAGGATTCACCCTTGTTAGGTGCCCTATGCTGTCTGCTCTCCTTGCCTTCAATGTTTTTTGCTAAATGTGTTATCTGAGAAGTGATTTCAGTCAATTTAACCAGTGTAGTGGATGTTATTGCCTACTCTCTGATGTATGAATTGGTTGAATCAGTGCTTAGATGTTCTTGCTAGGTTTAAGCTGGAAGGTTTGGGAACACTGGGGATGAGTGTTAGCCCTGTCCACTAGGATCCTTGCGCGACCAGCCGACCTTTCTAAGATCCCTTCGTTAATCTTATCTCTGTTTTCCCCTTGGAGTTGCTAAAGCAGACCCGGAGTTAAATGACCTCTGGTCCGATCTATAAGCAGCCCCTTTGTCTCTTTGAGAGCTGCCTTAGAGTATGTCCAAGCAGGTCTGGAGTTAAATGACCTCTGACCTGATCTATAGACATAAATTCGGTTGCTTTCCTTCTTTCACTTCCCTCCTTAATGTTCCATTCCATCATCTTCCTAAAAGATCCTTTAGTGTAGATGACTTGCCCTTTGAAAGCCTTGGCTAGTTGTTGCATGTAATTTCCTTTCATGACTCCATAGCCCAATGGATGGCACTGTCTTGGCCTATCCTCTTTGCGGAAACATCCAGCTGCTTTGTTTCCTTTCCTCCCATTACTTTCTCAGTCTATGATCTCCTGACCAACCCAGCAACCAGCCAACCAAATCATTTTAAAACCTCCTTTTGTGCTTCATAACTAGCCTAACATTTCAATCTGAGCTTTCAAAGATTTATCATTCTTTGCTCTATTTGGAGAGATCCCTCTCCGGGTCCAGGAGGGCTAGATCCTAGGGCCCCAAAGTGGTTTGATGTTGTCTCATCTTTTGGTATTGCCAAATCTGAAAAAACATGGGAACACCAACATAATGGCGACTCCACTGGGGACAATCTGAGAGTCAAGAACCGCTAATAGTTGGTCTATTTCCCATTGTCGTCACCAACATAATGGCGACTCCACTGGGGACAGAACAATCAGCTTTGATTTGGTAAACCACTGTGGTGGACAGTAAGTTGTAAATCATCCACCTGGCGACTCCACAATTCTTGAATGATAAAAAGACTCCACTGGTGATCAGCAGGCCACTGATTATCTGTGGTTTCACATAAGACTCCACTGGGAGATCAGTCGCAGTGCAACATCATCCCTACCAAATGGAAGACTCTGAGTTGAGCCCCCTTGAAGAGTTTTGTTGTGGAATATCAGAAATACTGGCTCAACTCAGAAGTGAAGACCTTCCGAAAGTTCTGCATTTCAGCTCAAGATTCAATGACCAGCCTGAGCTGAAGAAGGTTGTCCTAGAAGTACTGGCGGTGAGATATGAGGCTGAGATTGAACTCTTGAACTCACAAGAAAAATCATACGAGTTCAGAGACCCAAGAGAATTCTTGGAAGGTCTCCCGCCCCCTAAAAATACAGAGATTCCGCTGCTGTTCGACGTGCAAGAAGAAGAAGATTCGGTTCTCAGGAGCCGCTTTGAGAACACAGTGGAAAACGAAGAAATTCCACTGCTCTTCGAAATACAAGAAGAAGAAGATCCGGGTTTCATGAGCCACACCGAAGATGCAGTGGAAGATGCAATAATCGAAGTTGCCCAGGACATAGACAGCCTACCAATCATGGCAGGCCAAAAGGAAGAAAGCATACATCAAGTGTTCGTTGATCCTATGGCAGAGTACATGGAGGCCCTGATATGCTCGAACTCTCTAGCATTGATCCTCAGCACGGGCCAGATTCATCAGGAATGGTCACTACTGATGGTGACCACAGTTTTGAAGAACCACAAGCAGAGCACCCTGTGGTTATCTCTGACAGGCAGCCAGTGCTCATATCCTTTTTCACTACTACTTGACTGGCTGTATTGGCTTTATCATATCACCTAGAACATCAGAGATTTCCGGTTAGGGTAGGGTAGGTAGGAAAGCTCAATAAAGCTCAGCCTATGAGCATGTAGTTAGTTGTTTAAATTTCTGTCTTAGAATGTAGAGAAGAAACCTGCTAGACAGTCTAATCCTAGCAGGTAGTAGTGTAGGTAGAGAAACTATGAGACCAACAGTCTAATCTGGTCTCATGGAGTAATAAGGGTAGAAGTAGAATAGGTTTATTTTTCCTGTTTGTAAAAATTAATGATGTAAAAGGGTCTGCAAGTCCAAATGCACCCAAGAAGAAAAATGATAGGATTATAGTGTGGGTAGGTAGTTGTTTGGGAGAATTTTTATTGCTGATATGATGTCTTCATGAGTTGTGGCAGATGATCAAAGAAAAAAGGATGGTTCAAGCAGCAGGCATCTGGCCTACACCAAGAGATCAATTTCTGAATTCTTGACTCCTTCAAGAAGAAGCCATCCCCATGTGGAGCCACTGTTAGCCCCCCTATGAAATTTTTGACAAGCAATAGGGGGCTAAATTGTTTTTGAGCCTTCAAGGAATGCATTTCCTCTGAAAACACAGTCTCCTTGAAGCCTCTATGTGTCTTTTATCCTTTGATGAAATCCCCTCTGCTGATTCTCCTTTAGAAAGCCTCTTTGCTATGAAGAAATGCCCAAAGGCCCCCTTTTCCCTCTTATTTCATTCCCCAAAGCCTTTTTTTTCTATCCCCTTTCTCTCCCTTTCTATTCCCCTTCTTACCTCTCAAATCCCCCCAAGTTCCCCTTTAAATTCTACCCTTACCCCTTTGGTGGCCATTATCCTCCCTTATTCCTCTATCGTTACCCTTCCCCAGCCCTAAAATCCATTAAATGGGCTAAAAGACCCACTTTCCGACCTTAATATAAGGCCTAGCCCCTTTACCGCGGGCTCCTTTCGAACCACTTCCCCACATGCCCGTCACCCAGGACCAAGCGCTTAAGTCCCGGGGCCGATCGCAATCGGAACTGTCGGCGGGAGGAAAAACCCTGTGTAATGTTGAAAACCCCCCGATGCGTTTTAATTATAACATAAACCCTCCGCTCTGTTTTGCACCGTTGATCCGACCCACAGATCGACGGCTGACCGCTAATCGCAACACCCAGGTTTTCACCCCCGATTGATCGCATCGCTCCCCGATCGCCTCAACCTCCGATTTAATCCCGTCCGTTCGTTCGATGCACGATCTAACGGTTAGGCGCTAATCGCAGGCCTTCTGATCCTCCTCCGATTGCGTGCCTTGATTAATTCTCCACCGTTGATCTGTCCCATGATCCGACGGTCTGCGCTCAATCGCAAGCCCATGCCCGATCGCAATCGCAAGTCGCATTGGCACCGCCCCGATTGGATCCAGGCCGTCCGTTTCCCAGCCAATCCAACGGCCAGCGCTCAATCGCAAGCCCCTCTCCGATCGCAATCGCAAACCGTTTCTTCTGACCCCCGATTGCGATGATGCGATTGAATCGTGGCCGTCCGTTCCTCCCAAATCTGACGGTTCGCGTTTATTTTCCCTCCGCCTCCGCTGGGTCCCACTCCACTCATCCGTTCATTGTTTTTTGATGTTTTCCTGTGTAATTCACCCAAACGCTGAACGTTGGGGTTTTACACTATGAGTCCGTTTCTCCGCTCCTCTCCGCTGTTTCCATTAATTCTCCATTCTTCCGCCACCTTTCCACTGCCTCCACTGCATTTCTCCGCCACCACTGCCAGGTTCTTAACAGGTTTATTTTATGATGCAGAATAGCACAGAGAGGCCAATTCAGCGGCCAAACGAGACAGCAGTGACGGATTTGAGGGATTCGAGCCTGTAATTTGAAAATTAGAGTGCTAATCCTGTAATCAATGGATTAAGATTCAATTCAAAGACTAAGAGCGCACCAGCACGCCATAACTGCGCCACCTAACAGTAGAGTACTCTTCTCCAGAAGTACACCTTCCTACAGAGTTCTCCATGCCTCCTCGAGCCCATAAGCAATTAAATACGCTGACTGAAGCTCATTTCAGACAGTCAGGCAGCAGTTATGAGGTATGGAGAGCCTTGCAGATATTTAATCCATGTCATTCATTTCAGAAGGCAGCGCAGAGCTCCAAGCTCCATAAAGGACTCCAGAGAAATATCCGAGGTCAATCCCCAGCCTGACAGAGCCTCCAAACAGTCTGCAGAGTACTCAGAGCGCCGCATAAAGCCATTAAGCAGTATGGGCGTGAACACTTCCGCCATTCTGACTTAATGAATCTCATTTAATGGTTCATCTGCCTCTGTCTCTTCCTCTTCTCTTATAAAACTTGGAACGACCGAAAGGGTCGTTGTTCGGGATTGCTGGGCAAGTTGCCGCGTAGGATTCATTCTTGACTGTTAGAACAATCGTGGGAGGGAGTAGCAGAGTAGTTGTATGTAATAGGTTGGGAGGAGAAATTATGGACTGTATTAGCCATTGAGCTTATTGTACATGACTGGTTTTGCATCAGTTAATCAAAGCACATTTCACAGGATCCTGATCTATTACTATTGGTGATATTCTTCTTACTTCGTTTATTGCATCTTCACATTGTTTCATTGTTCTTCTGTGCTTGCATCAGAATAATGGTATAGGATTCACCCTTGTTAGGTGCCCTATGTTGTCTGCTCTCCTTGCCTTCAATGTTTTCTGCTAAACGTGTTATCTGAGAAGTGATTTCCGTCAATTTAACCAGTGTAGTGGATGTTATTGCCTACTCTCTGATGTATGAATTGGTTGAATAAGTGCTTAGATGTTCTTGCTGGGTCCAAGCTGGAAGGTTTGGGAACATTGGGGATGAGTGTTAGCCCTGTCCACTAGGATCCTTGCGCGACCAGCCGGCCTTTCTAAGATCCCTTTGTTAATCTTATCTCTATTTTTCCCTTGGAGTTGCTAAAGTAGACCTAGAGTTAAATGACCTTTGGTCCGATCTATAAGCAGCCCCTTTGTCCCTTTGAGAGCTGCCTTAGAGTATGTCCAAGCAGGTCTGGAGTTAAATGACCTCTGACCTGATCTATAGACAGAAATTTGTTTGTCTTTCCTTCTTCCACTTTCCCTCCTTAATGTTCCATTCCATCATCTGCCTAAAAGGTCCTTTAATGTAGATGACTTTCCCTTTGAAAGCCTTGGCTAGTTGTTGCATGTAATTTCCTTTCATGACTCCATAGCCCAATGGATGGCACTGTCTTGGCCTATCCTCTTTGCTGAAGCCTCCTACTGTTTTGTTTCCTTTCCTCCCATTGCTTTCCCAATCCGTGATCTCCTAACCAACCCAGCAACCAACCAACCAAATCATTTAAAACACCCCCCTTTTTGTGCTTCATAACTCGCCTAACATTTGATTTTTGAGCTTTAAGGATATATCATTCTTTGCTCCATTTGGAGAGATCCCTCTCCGGGTCCAGGAGGGCTAGATCGTTGGGCCCCAAAGTGGTTTGATGTTGTCTAATCTTTTGGTATTGCCAAATCTACCAAAACATGGGAACCCCAATAGATCCTTTAGTGTAGATGACTTGCCCTTTGAAAGCCTTGGCTAGTTGTTGCATGTAATTCCCTTTCATGACTCCATAGCCCAATGGATGGCACTGTCTTGGCCTATCCTCTTTGCTGAAGCCTCCAGCTGCTCTGTTCCTTTTCTCCCATTGCTTTCCCAGTCCATGATCTCCTCACCAACCCAACAACCAACCAACCAAATCATTTTAAAACCTCCTTTTGTGCTTCATAACTAGCCTAACATTTCAATCTGAGCTTTCAAAGATTTATCATTCTTTGCTCTATTTGGAGAGATCCCTCTTCGGGTCCAGGAGGGCTAGATCCTAGGGCCCCAAAGTGGTTTGATGTTGTCTCATCTTTTGGTATTGCCAAATCTGCCAAAACATGGGAACCCCAACTATAATCAACATCTGAATACGAAATAACTGACTAAAGCATATCAGAAAATTTTCTTGTGTTAGACCTAAGGTTTTCTATTCAGAGATATATATACTTGTCTTTCTCAATAGAAAATTGTGGATATACGTGACTATAGTTCATAAAATATGCGTAAAAAAAGTAAACTTTTGTGTTATCACCTGTGCGTGAAGGTATGAGCAGACTTGATAACCAGAAAGATGAGGCAGAGACTACTCCCAGTTTTTGTCTGGTATATTCAAATTCTTCTCATGGAAGAGGTTTTCTAAATATATTAGAAAATTTTTCTTTGGAGGGAACATACTCCAATTTAAACATTTTTTCAAGAACTTTTTCTCTTAGAAAATGGTACTTAATTGGAATGTACTTGGTTTTGGAGTGCATAACCGTATTTTTCAAAATTCTAATAGCACTTGTATTATCACATAAGATGGAAATGGGTGGAGAACACTTTAGTTGAATATCCTGAAATGTATGCATCATCTAGAGAAGTTCTGTGCAACAAGATGCAACTGCCACATATTCTTCTTCTATGGTACATAAGGCAATATAACTTTGTTTCTTGTTGAATCAAGATACCAATCAGGGCCCTAATTAAAATGCACCTCCATTAGTGCTTTTCTGGTCATCAACATTTCTAGCCCACTTTGCATCTATGTACACATGAAGGGTAAGATATGCATCTTTGGGATACCATAAGCCAAAGTCTTGAGTTCCTTGTAGATATTTGAATATTCTCTTAACTTCTTGAAGATGTGTTTCCTTTGGATTTGCTTGGAAACATCCAAAAATCCAAACTGCATGAATGATATCTGGTCTAGTACATGCTAGATAAAGAAAACTTCCAATCATAGACCTGCATTGTGGCTGATTTATTGTGGGATATTCATCATATGAGTTGAGGCTACATCCTGTCATAATTAGAGTACATATTGGTTTGCAGTCTTCCATCCCATATTTCTTCAGAATCTGCTTGAGATATTTTGTTTATGAGAGAAATATTCCATAGTTTTCTTGTTGTACTTGTAAACCAAGAAAATATGTTAGTTCCCCAAGTAAAGACATTTCAAATTCTTGTTGCATAAAAAAAGAAATTTTTTGACTCATAGGTTCTTCATTACTCCCAAAGATGATATCATCTACATAAACAAAAATAATTAACAGTTTATCATCATCTATTTTTGTGTATAGGTTGTTGTCTGTGGATCCTTTTGTGAAACCTTGTTGTTGAAGATACTTGTCAAGATGATAAAACCATGCCCAAGGGGATTATTTTATCCTATATAAATATTTTTTGAGTTTTCACACAACTTTTTCATAACTTCCTAGAGTGAATCCTTATGGTTGTTCAATATACACTTCTTCTTCTAGATATCAATTAAGGAATGCAAATTTTACGTCCATTTGATCAAATTTGAAATTGCGAAAGCTTGAAAATGTAGGAAACATTATTATGGCTTCAAGTCTGGTTATAGGTGCAAATTTTTCTTCAATTTATATACCTTCTTGTTGAGCATAATTCAATATACACTTCTTCTTCTAGATATCGATTAAGGAATGCAGATTTTACGTCCATTTGATCAAATTTGAAATTGCGAAAGTTTGAAAATACAGAAAACATTCTTATGGCTTCAAGTCTGATTATAGGTGCAAATGTTTCTTCAATTTATATACCTTCTTGTTGAGCATAACCTTTGCAAACAAGTCTACCTTTATTTATAATGACCTCTCCATTTTCATTCAATTTATTTTTGAATATCCATTTTGTCCCAATAACATTTTTATCATGAGGGCTTGGAACTAATTCCCACGTATTATTATTTTCAATTTGATCAAGCTCTTCTTCCATGGCCTTAACCCAACATTCATATTTACTAGTTTTATTTACATTTTTTGGTTCAAGTTTTCTGAAAGTGCCTTAATCTGCCATTTTAACAACTTTTGGCCACGATTGACATCTCTCCACAGTTGGATATCGGAGGTATGGAAGCCTCTCATCTCTGATGAAATTAATATCTACCCTTGTGCTAAGGGTTTCTTTATAGTAGATTTTGAAAACTCTGAAAGCAGACAATGCATTTTAGATTTCGGCCCTTGGTTTTTGGAAAAATCGGCCCTATTCATGAAACCATGGAACACATCATTCGATCCCTCAACAATAGTCATAACCTCATCACCATTTTGGGTCATATTTCCAAAACTACCTTTGCATCTCTGGAATATCTCCTCGCTAAAATCCATTGGAAATGCAATTGGGAAATTTCACTGTAGGTGCCCAGAAATAGAGGAATATTTTAGAACCACTTATGCACGCATCTGTGTAGAAATGGACTTCAGCGCCGGATTCCCAGCTAAAATAATCCTAACAAGAAAATACTATGTATGGAACCAGAAACTCGACTATGAAAGTGTCCTCTTCAGATGTCGATCTTGCTTTGAGACAGGCCATCTAGCCAAAAATTGCCCAAAAGCCTCCCAAAAAATTCTGCTAGAAAGAATCATCATAGATCTACATGGTGGGAAGGAGCACAAAAGGAACATTACAATGTCATCAAGGAAGAATACTCTCCAGAAAACGCTTAATCGAAAGAAATCAGGCAAGAAAGAAACAACCCTCAAGACAAGCAGGGGGAAAGCCCCGCCCAACAACAAAAAAATGAACTCGACAGCTCCTCAAGCATCAACAATTATGAGGATTCGAATAATGCGCAAAAGAAATCTTCATCTAGCAGCAAAGAAGATCTCTCAGATCCCAAAGATAAGACACCAGTGTCCCAAGGATTAGAAGAGATGAAGGAGTTGCAAGATAAAGGAAGTTGGAAGACCGTAGAGAAGAAAAAGAAAGCTACAACACCAATCTCGCCAAGAAAGACGAGAAGCCAGACAATTAAGAATTAAGAAAATTATAGGTCTGATAGACCAAAGTTTGGTCTCATTGGACGTTAACCATCATCATCATCATCATCATCATCATCATCATCATCATCAATAAAGCTAGATAACTAGGATATCCTACAAGAGTTCTTCTTGTTTTTAGCCCAGATTCCTTTTCTCCTAGAATTTGAGTTTTTTTATGATTCTTTTGAACCTACCTATATGGAGCCTTCTCCTCATCAGATGTGTCTTCTTCTGATGCTTCATTAGTTTCTTATTCTATATCGATTTGATTTTATGTAGAAAGCATTCATCCTCATCATCTTTTGATGATTTTACCTTTTTGGAATATGTGCACACTTCATCAATACATTCAAAAAATTTTCAAAGTCTATTATTGTAACATTTGTATTCTTTTCTTGTAGATAAGTAACCAAGAAGAATTCCTTCATCTGACCTAGCTTCAAACTTACCAAGTTTTTCATAATTATTTTTGATGAAACATTTACTTCCAAAGACTCTAAAATCCTTTAGATTAGGAGGCTTACCATACCAAAGTTCATAAGGTGTTTATCCTTTGTTGTACCACGGCCTGATGTTGTTGAATCAGTTGATCCATAACCAGCACCAGCAATTCCAGTTCCCGAAAGTAAGTGTTATAAAAGCATCTCCTTTCAATGCAGGCTGTCTGGGCATCCACCCACATCTCTCTCCCTAGATGGTTTCTCTCTCACCGCCTCGTCACCTTAGCAGTATTCTGGGTTATCTCCCATAGCGTATCCCCTCGATAGCTGCTTTATGACTGTTCCATCACCATAGCACCTCATCAGGAGGGATCTCTTGCGTCTCCCCTCTTAACCCCATACCTCCCTATCCATCTCAATAGACCTACTACCAATCTATTTTATCCCTACCTACCTCAACCAATCAACCAGACATACACTTATATACAGCTACAGATAGAAGTACAGATAACAGTGGGACAACCAGGCATATTTACTGGTACAGCTCATATACAGACTGATAGGGACTGATAGATAGCTACAGCTATAAGTACTGGTACAAGTAGCACAGCTACAGCTTACACAAACAGACTCATACAAACTCACACTACTTACACCCATACTCAAACACAGACACAGACATACAATACAGCTATACATCTGACTAGACCTACTGACTGAAGAGACCTACTAACAATAGAGATAATACCTAGCCAGCTACACTGAGACCAGCTAGCTACCCAATAAACCAGACATACACTTAGGTACAGGGACAGCTCGAGGTACAGATACAAGTAATACAGGTACAGCTAGAGGTGGGACAGCTACAGCTGAAACAAGTAGAAAGACAGTTATATAACAAATATAATAAGGAGAATAACTTCATCCGACCGTGGGTGAGAGGCATTTATCAAGGAGGGGACCCAGTGAAACAACTAGAATAAGGAGGGCGAGAAGGATAGGCTCGGAGAAGGATGGGCTCGAATTCTCCTTCCATAATAGTTGTTCAACCGGAAGGTGCCCGGAGAGAAGTTAACAAATTATTCGGCCGGCCAATTAAGAAATCTCTATAGTTGGGGCTATCTTATATCTCTCTAATAGAATGGGTGAAAGGTCCTATTTCGACCTATTTGAACAGGGACTATTGACTATGTTTGCTCCTGGGAAGACCTATTGAAACTATTGGAAAGCCTATTGGCACTACCGGTACAGAGACTATTTTCACTGCTTGCTGTGAGGTACTAGCCCCGGCATATGCTAGCTATTCGAGTCAGTAGGGGGTTGAAAGGCATAGCTTTCTCTCTTAAGCCAGTCGCTGCTAATGCACGCTTAGAAGGGAAGTTCCAGGCAAGTAATAAGGGAAGGAAAGAAGGTTATGCCAGAGTGTCTATTTTGCACCATCGCCGTTATATATGAGATAATCCATTATTATTTCATTTTGCGCAGCGTGCATGTTCTTTAGTTACGGAGCCACGTAACTGGGGCAACTGAATGAACACGGGACGCTTCGCTTCTGTAACGATATATCCCCCTGAATCGGGGGAGCGAGGTAGGACACTGAAGGAGGAAACTGATACACACCCGATTAGATATGATCGATTTTGAACTGCCCGATTGCTTCTCTCCTGATATCTTCTCTCTATACCTCCTCGACCTTCCCCCTTCGACCGGAGACCCGACCTGAGAACTACCTGTATTCTTCGACCTTGTGAATTGCCTTCATCGAACGAACTGCCTTCATCGAACTGATTTATATCGACCTGCATTGTAATATGAAATTTGCAAGATGAATATAATATGAAATGGTGCAAGTCCTGACAAGCCTTAGCTTTAGCCCGTATCTCTTTAGTCCCTAGTTGCCTTAGTCCAAGTTGAACTTTTCGCATCTATGGGCTTACTCAGCTCAGAGTCTATACTGCATGTGGACTAAAGCAAGTATACCTACTGCATTTTGATAGATCCGAAGAACATACCCCCTTATTTACCCTTATTCTTATTCACTAATAATGTGAAAGTGAAACTACTTGAAGAAGAATCCATACCCTAAGGTTTCAGACCTCCAGTGCCCAGGCCTATGAAATATTTCCAGGCCTCTATCTATTGTGGTCCAGCATGTTTCTGTGGCTCAGTAACTCCCAGCATGAGTCCCTGGAGTTTATGTAAACTATGCTGCTGCTATGAAGAAGTTCCCTTCCTTAGATAGAGAGTGAGAGGAGCTGTAGTCTGTAGAGTAATAACTACTTTCCCTACTACATTTGAAAGAAAGAGGAGAAAACTACTGGGAGTGTCAGTTCCTATCCGAAGATACTCTGAAGTGATAGTGATTGAGGTTAGTCAGATAGATATTTATTCCCTGTAGTGGTGTAAAACTACTAGTTGTTTCCGTAAGCTATACCTCTTACTCTCCCTACCTGCCTTTAGTCCAACTACTAGCCTTAGAGAGTAGGTCCCACGGCACCCTTAATAAGGGACACCTATCCTAGTCCATGCATTAATAAGTTCCATGTATACACTACTCACTCTCCTTTCTTTCTTAACTTCAATTATCCACTAAGGAGGTAGTCCTTTTTGATAACCCCGGTCAGTACCTATCATTTACAATACCAGCAGCCATACCGTCTAAACCATTCAATCAAAGTATTGACTTGAATGAGTCATACCAGAACGAGGTTAGCCTTCCAGACCGGATAAACCTTGGATAGCCATTACGGGGAGAATAAAGACTAGTTCGTGTACCCTTGACCACGTACTACTATTCGGGAATACCCTTGACCCCCTACTACTTACCTCTTGGACAGTTACCGGGGGTTGCAGCCGAGAATACATCGTCTACATCCACACATTAGCCGACAAGCTGGGTTAGCCCAACACCAGGAGCTGATAAACTTTTAAGCTGCCAAGCTTGGTTTTTAGCCTAACTCCTGGGGCTGCTGTATTGCCTATCTACTACGCTAAGTGGCTTGACCCAAACTCAGTAGCTGAGATCAACTGGGTGAAACTATAGCTACTCTCACTGGGGGTTCGCCTAACACCGGGTTGCTCATCCAACTGGGGGTAACCCGGAGGTGTCCCATAAAACCGGTTCACCCTCGCCCTTCCTCTGGTTGGGCGAGCGGTTCGGTTCCCTCACCCTCGCTTAGTTGTCCAAGCAAACTGGGTGAACCGACCATTGCTTACTGAAATAGTCTAGTTCTCATCCAAGCCAGTAGCTCACTAAACCAATAGAATAGCCAACCCTACCTCCTAAGCTAGTTGTTGGGCCGGTAATCCATACCGACTAAGCTACTAATATCTTCCTTGGGATAATATATATATATACTTATTTACTTAGGAATGCAGCCGAACTCAAAACGCTGGAATGGATATTTGGGGGTAATATGTAAGAAGGAAGGAAAGGGATAATCTCTCCTAATTGGTATGAGGTACCTATAATAGAATCTATACTAGTTTATTCTATTGTAGGTATCTACTATAGCTATAGGGATAATCTATCCAAGGAATGCAGGTTCCGGTTTGCAAAAGTATGTACACTGGCATATCCCTGCTACAAACACTGGAATGCGGATTTGGGAAGGATAATCTATAGGAAGGAAATGGTAAGAATCCCCAGTCGAAGGAAGGCTGCTAGCGGTTGTTTCGTCTACTCCGTAACACCGGTGACCCACTTATCATAGTATAAGTGCTGTGGGCGACGTTTTTACTTGGCTTGGCCAGAGTTATCCCTCGATTGAGGATTGGATTAGGGAAAGAGAATATTTCATGTCCATTATATTATATAGCCCATTATATAGGCATGCATGCGTATATGAATTTCATGTCATTCATTAGGCCAGAATCACTCACTATCAGGGTTTCAAAACTATATCCGGTCATCACTCGATCTGGGATGGATTTGAGCCCAGGATCAATATATTTCATTGACCATTTTATTGCCATCTTTCCTCACTGGGTATTGGGGTGGGTGGGTAAATAGTCTTCGGGTGAGCCATCTTTCCTCGGGATTATCCAAATAAAGAATAGATAGAATTATAGTGTATATATATTATCCATCCAATCCTATTTATACGAGGGTTCGTAACTTACCTTACCGACAACTGGCTCTACTTATGCGTTATTCCCTACGGAACCCCTATTGCGCTTGGCCTGGCGGGGTTGAGGGAAACCCCTAGACCTGCCTGGCTAACGGGAACGAAGGCACCTATAGTCTTTCTCTTGCCACTGATGACCCTTACTACTTGGTTTGGGGAAGAGGTGGTAGCCCCTGACTCTCTGGGGTGCGGGATGCTTGGCTGAGCACTACTTACCTTGGATTCCAGCCAGACCATCTAAACCATAGCTCCGGTACTAGGTAGTTCGCGTACCCCTTACCTCGTTATACTCTTGGGTTGAGGAATACATATCCTGCTGCCAAGCTTGGTTAGCCAATAAATAAAGCTACTATACACATGCTTGCATAGAGAAAGTAGATAGACTGAATCAACTGGGTTAGCCAAAGACTATTACCGGTACTCGGTTTGCTTTCTGGTTCAATAGACTGTCCTTATTAGTGGCAAATTATCCTCTAAGAACCTGGTATTCTAAAACCACCTTTACCTAGCCATTTATTAGGGGCTGTATAACGGATAGTTTCTCAGTTTCAAAGCGTCTTAACCCAGCCATGACCATATAACAGTTAGCTCTGGTTGAGGTACTGCTTATAAGCCCACAAACTTCAGCTGTTATATCTTGAAAATGGCAATCTCAAGGTAAAGCTAGGTTGTTGGGGCATATAAAAAGTGAAAAAGATGGGGAAGACTAAGGTCCTTATAAGGTCCTCGCATTTCATTACTTACCTATTGTATGAAAAGGGGAAAAAAGGGGGTAAGGAATGAATTGGAGATCAATGCATTTGATACTATGTCTTTGTCGTTCCATGTGAACGCTATGGATCCTGAGATCGAAATCCAATTGATGAACAAAGGTGTTTCCACCTTTATGCCTTTTGGAGGGCTTGAGCGGGATAAATTGTTGGAATTCCATGAAAGAGTCCCAGGCATGAAATAATGAATCTCATCCCATGCATCCCCTACCCGGGTTGGTTGTCTGTTGTTGAAAGTATCTTAGATATGAGATTCCCACTCCCCAGACACAACTACGGGACTTGGGAATTAATGGCTGGCTTGATAGAACTCACTCCCATTAAAGGCTGGCTTGCTGGGGTTCTTTGGCTGGCTTGAGCTCAATCTGTCCTGTCCATCAGGCTTGGGGTTCAAGGCTTGCTGGTAAGAACCCGCATCTGCCATTCTACCAAACGCGTAGGGGGTTTCTGTAGTTAGTTACCGACTTGAAAGCAGGCTAGCATTCTATTTATGTTCATGAAGGATGGCTTGCGGGGCCTTATAGATAAGAACCCGAATTAGGCTGGCATTTCACTCAGGCTGACTGATATATATATATTCTGGGGCTAGATAATAGGTAGGCTCAGCAGACCTCCTAAGCAACGGGAAAGGCATTGTACCGACACCTACTTTCCTTGCTAGGGAACCTCCACCTAAGGAAAGATAAGGCATAGTACCGGCACCTATGCTAGCCTTTCAGAGCCTTTTTATAAATTAGTCTTCGTCTCACCTCAAGCAAGGATTGGTGACGACTCCTTAATCCCTGGACCATACAGAAAGTTTATGGCCGGGTTATTAGGAAGGAAGAAAAGGTATGATCCCAATGAAGGAGAGGCAAGCTTACCTGATTCGGAAAGGTATTAATAATTCCAACCTCATTTGGAAGGGAGGGATAGGCGATGGTGGCTGTTAGAGAGTAGAAGTAGTTCTTACCTCATTGAATAAGGAGAAGGGTTAGTGCTTTCCTGATTCCAACGGGAATAGGTCCTACCTCATTGAAGGAAGGAAAAGAACAAGAAGGATATTTATGAAAGATATAAAGGATGCCAGTCACAGGCTCGCTACGTCACGTAGTCCCGGGTTCTGTATGAATGGGCAGTAAATCTATTCATTTACATTCAAATGGGACGTCGTAGGTGCTAACACAAACGTTTCAGACTAGATTCATTATCTATGATTTAGTGACCAGTTATATATGCAAAATGGATATAGAACAGCGCAGGTGCTAACGTGACCCTGTATCTTCGCAGGTGCTAAAACGATGGGTCGCCAGCCTAGCCTCGTAGGCATATTTATTCCCCATAAAAGGCATATTTCTTCTCGCCAGCCCATAGGCACTCTTCGGGGTTTCGTTCCTTCCCAAGGCATAAAGGACTTTTGTTCTGTCATTAATGGCCAGTCAGTCATCGGAAGCCAGTCAGTCACCCAGTAACCCAGTAAGTCACCCAGTCATCCAATTGTATACCTAAAAGTATCGGTCAGTTATGTATGGTAAACCGTTCTGGCTTGGCTGTGGGTCGTGCGTAGTGTTACTCAGTATTTGTTCTCCTTGAATGTGCAGTGGTCTACCTCTTTATATTGCTCAACTAACTAACTACGTAACGCTCTTACACGACAATTCGATATGCTTACATATATCTAGAAATCAAAGAGATATCCATGGCATCCATCCGATGTAGTCTGTCTTATCTTATGCGTGCTTCTGGGAATAAAAACACTTAGTTATTAAGCTAAGCATGCCAACCCTCAACCCTTAGAGCTAAGCGTAAAACAAACCCTATTCCCTAATAGATCGACGTGCCAACCCTAAACCCTCAAGCCAAATCCCTTATCTGCCCTGCCTCATCCTTGTCAAAGTGGGAAATAGAATAGTTAGAAGGTGGTGGCGTTTTACAATGCTTTTGGTTCGAAGTGGTTGCGAACGATGAGCGTATGGAGATGGTAAATTTTCTAGTGAAAAGGTGGCGTTTACCTTTGAGGGACGAGCGTGCTAGCGCACCCTTGCCAAACTGGGAAATTCAGTAATAAAAGGTGGAATTTACCTAATAGGACAGGACCAGCACCAAAGCAAGCAAGACTAGCCATCCCACGCCTTGAGATCTGGGAATTGAAATACTGAAAGGTGGCTTTCAAGCCAAAGAATAGAGAAGGGCCAGGTTCTCACTTTAGAATTGACCAGTCGCTCACTAAGCAAGACCAGCCAGCCCAAGAGCTAGCCAGTACAAGCATAAGAGCCAGTAATGCGTACACCTTCCTATCAACTATAATCCAGATAGGTGGCGAGGTCCAACATACATGCTACTATCTATGATCGCGCACTCGCCGAAAGAGCTTGACAAGAAAAATTGATATCCCTTCTTCACCCACGCAATATTGATGTTGTTTCCTAACTGCCCCGCTGACCGGTACGCCATACGCTACTGTTCCCATTCACTCGCCTTTGAAGGTGCATAAGGCTCCTTCTTTGTGGGGACCAAATTTTCTTTCAAAAGGTTAGTGCTGTTTCTAAATCATATTCAAAATCAATTTCTGAAGAATGTTCCCTTCGCATATGAAACTGAAGATGGATGAAGTGGGTGGGGTAGGAGCCCTAAAAAAAGAGAGGGTGGCCCCAAATAAATAGAGGGGCCGGTTAATAAAGAAACTTATTGAATAGGAGGTGCCCGGGCTACGGTTCAGGCCAGAATCAAATTAATAATAAGAATGAATTACTAAAAAGGGTGATAGGCCCATTTGCGATCGTTATATGGTCACTTCAGACATAGTTAGATAAGTTGTCACAAATTGATTAAAGGTGACGTTCTATTGAGTAATAAAGGCATTTGAAGACGTTGATAACACTATTATTCCATCCTTGCGTATCTTAATCCTTTACGGTGGCACTCTCTCTTTTTCCTTTCCCAGTGGTCCTATCCCCCTTCCCCGGCGGCTATTATTCCTCCTCCTTCTTCTTATACAGCGATGTGATAACGAACGTCTTTATCTATAATTTAGAAAGCAACGGAAAATTTTTCATCTTCTACCTATTGATTAATGGCGTAAGTCGAGGACCGCACTCGACCTCTCTAAAAGGTAAGCAAAGAGGTGAGCGAGGCAGAGATTTGAAAAGATGCGACCTCTCTATCTTCTAACTGGGAGATAGCTTAGCAAGCGACCGGTTGTCGTTGTTAATACATATATGATCGACTCGACTCCTCAATAATTATAAGGTACTCTTTTAGAGCTGCACTCAACCCATTAAGTCAGTGGGGAGAGGGGTAACTCACGTGCCATTACAGCAAACATAGAAGCTGTGTCACATAAGCCATCCGTCATTCACAGAAGCGATGTCACAGAAACTGTTAACTGGCTGCAAAGAAGCCATCCATTAACTGCATGCACATAGCCACCAGGTTAACAGCACATAGTCCCTCTCCCTGGCTCTATCCTATCGCCAAACGTTATAGCAGCATGCAAGGCTCTCAAGCTCAAAGCAACTGATTTCATCCCAGCTATTATAGAGAAACGTTGTTAAAGAGCCTATTTTAGTAAAGAGAACAAATTCATTTCCTCAACCTCGTAACCTCGGCCGAGTCCCTCCGAACATTGGTCCGATGAGAATTTATGCTTGGCCTTCAAAATAAAAGCAATTTGATTAATTCAAAACATTGAATGAGGATGTTTTCTAGAACCGGTAGGCGATCCAAGTATCCCAGCAAAGTATCTGAATATGCCAGCCCAGCTATTACTGTAATCGAGTGCATCGAAACCTGGATCGACTGATCGAGTAGCAGCACTGAGTGTAGCTTAATGCACTGACCGGAGCTTCTAGACTGACTGTATCCAGCCACAATTGATTGGCGCAGCAGCCATCCCAGCCGATTAGCTCAATTTATTATCCAAGCCAAGCAGTTGAGTATCCCCATTAGTTGAGTATCCCCAGTTGAGTATAAAAGCCCATGAGCCAAGCCAAGCTATGACCGGCTTAGAATGATCGGAAATCACTAAAATGACTGGAAATGACCTTCTAGCTCTGATGGACAACCGGCAATTAGCTGCACAGACTATAGCTTCTGGCTATGACTGGTTGGCACTAACTACTTGTTGGCACTGGACCCCCTCCCTGGCTCTGACCACAGGCTATCGGCGACCACAGGCTATGACCGGCTGACAATGATCGACAATGACTGGCGTATGATCTTTGAATGGTGCAACGTATGTAATGCATTTTCATTTCTTCCTTCCATCCATCCATCCATTCGAGGTGGAAACTAGGGTTCCGTATCGGTAAGTTAGTTTCCTTCTTCTCCGGTACTGACTCTCATGGATTGACCGGTGAAAGGGGGTATGGATTGAACGTGTATAATGTGATGTGCACCCCTTGCTATTCGTCCGCCCGTTGGACCACCCTGCCTCGGTAGCTGTTGGCCATCAATAAAATAAATCAAGCCCGCAATCAAATAAAGAGATAACACGGACGGTGAATCAACATATATGAACCTGTCTCTCTCTCGTCTATTGGTAACTTGGGGTCCTTGCATGTGTACTTAGCGGACTGGGCGGTGCTTACGCGTACTGAAACTCCTTCCTTTGTGGACTTGGTGGGCGCAGACTTTCTTGGTGTACTTGCACGTGTAATTGGTGGAAGTGTACTTGGCGGACTTATCTTTTCTCGTCTGTTGTCAACTGCTGGGCTAAACCTCCTCATCTCTCGTCGTCCAACCGCGGCTTCCTTACTTCCCGGGGTGCAAGTATAGAAAAGCAATCAACATCAACATGGCCCTCTATTTCCACATCGATATCCACAATTGACATCCCATCCATTTCCAATCCACTGGATGTCCTTGCCTAACGTGCTAGGCATACTTTATCGGATATGGAGACCGTAGGGTAAACCTCTCATTCGGTAAAGTATTGAAACCATGGGTACAAATCTCTCATAAACATGTACCGGGTGTAGAATAAGTTAATTGGTGCACCTCAAACTGGGACTACCTAACTAACCTCCCATACTGACTCCCTGACTAGCGTGAATGGTGGCTCAACCTGAACTACATGAAAGAGACACTAACCTTCCTTACCAAACCAGCGTGTGAATGGCTCAACCAACCTCCCTAACCTGAAAGTATCAATAACCCTTCCTGAGTACCCTTCCCATTGCGTATGATCCTCAACTGGTGAATCAACGTATGTAACGCTTCTTCGTAATAGCATGCACCAATCTCTAGGTAGGAACATGTGTTCCGTAGCGTTCAGTGTCATCGGGTAGGTTTCTAATCAGTTGGTTCAGGCAGTATGACTAGTACTCCCTCCCGTCAAGGAGTAGTTACTAAGGGTAATGAGAAAAGAGTGCTACTGGCAATGATGGGTATCAAAAAGTACCTTCATTCAACGACTAGCGACTATGAGCAGCACTGACCACCACCATCAGGCAAAGAGAACCAACCGGCTATCAGCTATGACTCTCGGAAATGACAACTTAAAATGACTCCCAGCTATTGTCTATGACCTTCAGGCAATGAACCTTACTTCATGCAATGACTCCCAGCTATCGGCGACCTTATTACTATGACAACCAGCAGTGACAACTGACTATAAGCTATTACACCTGGCTATGGGCTAGGACTTCTAGCTAAGCCTATTGGCAATAACTACCACCACCTATCATCGGCTATGACAAGTGGCTACGACTGGCTATAACCTTATGGCTTTTACACCTGGCAATGACTCCCAGCAATGACTAGTGGCTATCGGCAATGAGCTTAAGGCGACTAAGATTGGCTATTATGATTGACTCCTTCTGACTATGATCGACTGGCACTGACTAGAGCTTAATGCACTGACTGCCTACAGCACTAACCGGAGCTTCCCATAACTGGAGCTTATTTCTATAAATGACAAGAGTTCTAGCAATGACTACAGACAAGAGCTTATGTCTACGACTGACTGGCTACGGCTATGCCCCTGGCTATTTTTCTGTATGGATGCCTTTGGCTAAGACTGGTTGCTCGGCGGATCTTCAAATAGTGAATCAGCGTATGTAAGCATCATAATAGATCCAGTCGAGTTTGATTCTCCCAGCAAGTTTATTGCCGCAGCTAGCAGTAATATAATAAGCCAGTAACTCGGCAAGTAACGAAAGCAGTAATAATTCAATGATTGCATTATATACGTAATTACACAAAAATAAGCTAAGCAACTTATATATCTTTTTTCTAAGTTACTTATTGGGTGGGGGGCCTTTTCAAATCCTATTTGGATCGTAAGCAAACCTTTTCATTATTATAGGCAGCCATACGAGGCAGCAAGCAGCAAAAGAGAGTTCGATCTCAGGTCGAAGGGGTAAGGCGGCAGTGAGGTGGTTCGATGAAGGCTGGTAGCAAGATCGAAGAGCTCAGGCAGGTTTCAGGTCTGGTTTCTCTGCCTGCTCCACCGCGTCCTTGCTAGGTAATAAAATCCCATCCCATCTGTTGGCTGTTGTCTCCTTTAGGCAACCAACCACCCCCAATCAATTCGTTGAACTCAATCAATATTGTCTGTCGCATGGCTTAATCGATATGCTCATATGTCAGTGTGGCTCAATGTCTTTTGTCGAAGGGTGAGAGGCTCCCTCCTGGTGAGAGGCTTAAGGTTCAAGGCTTAAGGTTCAAGGTTCATGGCTTGCCCCTGTGTGTTCGTGGCTCTGAGGTAAATCCTAATCCATCTCCTTCCTCCTCAAACTTATAAACATCTCTTTCCTAAGCTCCTCAACTCAAAATCTCTTTCCTAAGCTCCTCAATTGTAAATAAACGTATATAACGTGATGTGTTATGAGCACCTAGCTGGTATGGTTGTAGTTGTTGGTGGCGTTATTGTCGTTAGTTGGGCTAAGGCAAGTAAGAAAGAAGCAAGCACCAGCAAGTCGGAGTTGTTTGGTCGAAGTAAGGCAAGCGAGTAAGCAAGCTCGCAAGCTCGCAAGTAAGCAATTCCCGGGGTGTTTTAGTTTGGTGGGTAAAGGTTTCCAGGAAAGCGAGTAAACAAGGGAGCTCCATCAAGTTCTTAATCGTGAGGTCGCAAGGTTGAAGCAGCAAGCTGGCCCGTTTCATTTCATCTCCCAGCTAGCAGCAATCCTAGCGAGTCCAGCTGGACATCTCTCTCACCTATCCGTTGTAAACGTTGTAAAATGACATTATTCATTAATAACAAATCATTTTCACATCAGTTGGCTAAGTAGTCTCATATTCATATCAGGCTCAAAAGTGTCGATACAGCGTGCTCAAATGGCCATCTAATCAATTTATCCCGGTACTCGCCTTGTAATAATTTCCGCTATCTGTTGGCAGTCAATCAAATCAATCAATCACTGGGCTTGGCTGATGGCTTGTGGCTGATGGCTTATGTGGAATGGCTTATGGCTTGTGTGCTTGGTTAGGCTTGTGGCTTGGCTTGTGGCTTCTGGCTATTTGAATGAAAGCTCCTGGTATGGGCTCCAGGGCTTCTGGCTATTTGAACAATGCTTTCGGGCTCCTTCCTCCCATATTAAAGGTTGAGTTATTCTCCTCTCCCTCCCTATTGGAGTGCGTCAAGGTTCAGAACCCACTCTCCCTAGGAAAGTGCACTGGAAACATATTTCGATACGAATAAACGTCCGATACGCACACAGGTCCGTCCTCGCGAATGATGCTTCTTTCCTTTGGAGACCGTGAAGCGGGAAATAGATAGGGAAAATGACTGGGCATAAAGGGCGCCGGGCCAACATTCTCGCACCTGTACGCCTGCTGGGATATTTTTCTCTTATTCCGAGCGAACATCTAGTGCCTGGCCTGGCGGGCTAAGTCCATCTTATCTAAGCTAACTCGGTGCTTGATCTTCGCCTTAGTCGAAAAAATATTTTTACTATATTCTTTGGGTTACTAGCGGGGTGAGGGGCTTTGGTCGAGCAACTAAAGCTCCTAAAAAACACTTCACTATGGAGCACTATGGATGGAAGGAAATTAGAATCTCTAAGCGTGGTACCTCCCTTGTTCTCTGCACCAGGAAGGGGAAAGCAACCAACTTATTTATTATGGGAAAGAATAACCACGATCCCTGAATGAATCGAGGGGAGGGAAACTTGAAATAAAGAAGGGGAATTGATAGACTCGCTTTCGAGTATAGATATAGCCTCATATATGCTTGGGGGGAGAGGTACTATCATTCATTCCCGCTACTCATCTCATCGTGTGCTACAGAGATTGAAAGAAATCCTTTTGGGGGTATAGTAGTGAGGGGGCCCCTGTCTGGAACTTATTCTCTCTCTCTAGTGACCGACAGCATACGAGCTCACGGCCAAGCCCCTCTACCAGATAAGTGACTTAGAAGAAAGTGCCTTACAAAGCCTTATCTATTTCTGGTGCGTCATATATATATATTAAGAGCCTACCGTTTGACCAAAGGCCTCCCAAATGACTTTCAACCAAGAAGGTAGCAACCTTGGCCTTATGCTGAACATGGACCTAATTCTCTCTCCCGGGACCAACTCTTTACAAGCACCCACTTCGTTCGGAAACCTATTGACTGTTGGAATGGAAGGGGCGGGCAGGGTATAGATTGGGGGTGGGATGTTCCAGTTACAATATACCTCTTTTTTACGAGATTAGTGACCCGACCATATGTACTTAGATCGTCTATAGAACAAGCTCATGTTTCTACGATCTCAATCTGTATTTACTTGAATGATGCTACAAACAGGCCGGATATATTCTTTTTCTAATTGAACAAAAGCGAGGATCGGAAGTTAAGACTAGGGGGGGGGGGGTTAAGTCTATTCAAAGAAGCTTTTATAGAAATAGAGAATATAAAATGAAATAAGACCGAACGGAACGAGGGTTCTGTACTTGTGAATGGGTAGCTCAAACGGAGGGAGCTATGAAGCCCTTTTTATTAATTTATCTATCTCGAGGGATCAATCGATCTATCTCCCTCTAATGGACCCAGGGAGGGAATTTCTGCATAAGAAGCTAGGAGATCCAACCCTACCCAATGGGATGGGAACACCTGACCCGACAGATCCCTATTGAATCAAGAAATAAATAAAGTTAGGAGCCCTCTCCTCGACCTCGTAACCTCGGCTGAGTCCCTACGGGCCTTTAGTTCTTCGAGTTTGCTACCTCGCCCTCCTTGGGTCGGGCGAGCCCGCTTAATGCTACCTCTCCTCGACCTCGTAACCTCGGCCGAGTCCCTTTTAGGCCTTTAGTCGAGAGTTCGGCAAGCTCACCCTCACCCTAGCTAATTCTTTATTTCATACATACATAGGGTAGGTCTCCACCTTTTATGGCTACGCATAAGTCTTCCCGACCTCGACACTTATGTATACGAGATACCGACTGGTCCTCCCGGCCGGGTAGATTGGGAAAGCAAGGATCAAATGAACCACTTCCTTCTTAGGAAAACCCCCAATAAGGTAGCTTGCTACTATGGAAGAAAGTAGGGGGCCGATAGGCGCTTGCTTACCAAGTTGATCGCCTTGGATAAAGGGATGTTATCTCAAGGTATGTTATGGGGTCGTATAAAGTATTCGGCCGGGGAGAAGCATCTAGTTCCGCCCTTCCCCCCAGACAGGTGGTTTATGGAATTTGTTGTTGAAGATCTATCTGGCTGGTATAAGTATAAAGTGGTCTGGCCGTTCTGTTAGTACGTTATTCTATGGCGTGTAATATTGCTAATTCTGTACTTAACATGTATAGGGAGGGGGCCTTTAGAGTGATGTTCGCCTTGAGTGTAACTACTTATTTTGTTTTGATTGACTTCGCGGGTGATAAATAGCTAAAGAACTAGGCAGAGGGTTTACGGGGTAAAAATAGCAGGGTTAATCAGCCCATATATTTATTACCATCGAGATAAAGTAATACTTCTTTTTTTATTTCTTTGTATACGATATTATGGTACGATCGATTAGGGTCGAATCCCATACGATGCTAAAGCATAATTACATATATAAAGAATGATAATGAAACAGCCTTGAGCTTCCCTTACCCATATGATGAGTGAGCGTTAAAACCCTATTTGGGACAGCCTTGAGCAATATATAAAACCCCGAAATGATGTCTATTTCCAAAACTATATCCTAACTCTGAAAGAAAGTGGATTCGGATTGCGGGCACGCCGAACTATTGTTCGGTCAGTAAGAATAATTCGCTTAAATGGCTTTGAGGGAATAAATATAGGGTGTAGGGCGGGCCGGGCGAGAGTACTTTATCTACGACTACGATTTGGCTTCGTAAACCAATGAAAAAGAGGCTCTCTGCAGGCCGCTCTGGCAACCCTGCCTGTTTTATTTTACTGGTTCGCATAGTCTTGGTATGGTCTAGTCCAGTAACACTCGTATGACTGACTGTAAGGGGGTACGACAGCTGCCGAAGAAGGAGTAGCTTCTGTTTGTCCTGTGAATGCGTATGAATGGGTAAGAGTGTCCCTATTGTATGTAGCCGGATGTCTGAGTGTAGCTAAGTATGCTCCCTGCCTTCCCTTCGGTAAGACTGTTTTCTATATATCCTCAAAGAAAGGGGATAAAATTCCAAGAGGAGAATCTATCCATCCAAGCAAGATTCTAATCATCCATCCGAAAATTAGGTTATAACACATGGACAAGAGGGGTCTTAGTCTAAACTTCATTATCCCAGGTCCTCCTATCCTAATGCTGGATGTGAAGCCCAACTAACTTTCCAACCTCTTTCTTTCCTGTAGGTCGGCTGAGGCGATGTAATGAAACCTTTCTCTTTTCCTCTCGTAATGCAAGTGTTTATGACCAATGAAACTGGGGATCTTGGTTAGCCATATAGCCCTTCCCTTGTTCTTGAAGCGATAAGATCTAGTTGGGTTTGGTAGAGTAACCTGCGCTGATGGGCCTTTGGGTTCCAAGCGATAGGATCTATTTCCCACCACCCACGTCCAAATGCATGCTGTATGTACCGCCTGACTATCTCACAGACCTCTCTCCTGCCTATAGGTACTCATACGGGTTAATTGACCATCATATCCTCTTGTGTCATGTGGTATTAGAGCAATAAAACGCGGGGCTTTATTGTTTATTTAGCTCTTCCTTCCCCTTTGTCTTCACGAAGAAAGATAAGGTACCGATCTATAGCGTGCGTTAAGCTGTAATGAACGAAGGCCTAAAACTGTTAATCTGCTAGTTGCAACACCCTAAACAAATCCGTGGTATGGTTAGTGTAAAAAGAGAAAGAAGGTTTCAGGGTTTTACCGGACCCTTGACCCCGCCCCGTTATACTATAGCTTCGGGGAATAGGGAGTTCGCTTACCCCTTACCTCTTATACTGGGGAATAACTAGCTGCCAAGCTTGGTTTTAGCCCTCCACCAGGAGCTCCTAATGCTCGCTTATATAAAGTAAACTCGATCAACTAGCCAAAGAGAGGAACTGGAAACAACTGACTCTACGCACCAAAGGGAGGCTTTTATTTGATTCCAGCCAAACGATGGTAGGCATGCATTTTGTTATATTGACAGGAATCGGGATCAAAGGTATCCATCTTCATTTGAACCATTAATTTGACTGGAAGAAATTATATATACAATTTATATCTCTCCCTAGGTTAGCCCAACACCTGGAGCTACTAAAAATGCATGCTCACATAGATAATGTAGCCTGGATCCACTGGCTTAGCCAAACACACTGGGCTGGGGAGTAGAGCTCACCTTCCTACAGCTAGTAGGCTGGGGTGAGGTGATAAGCCCAACCTCCTTCTATGGGCTATTACGCTATAGCTATTACCTTGGCTAATACACTCACTTGGCTTTACCCTTCGAATCCACGTTTAGGCCCCTATAAGTGCCTTCCCAGTAGCCTCACTGGGGCTTGACCCCACGCACTTTAGCCTCCTCCTCAATCTGGGGCTCATAACCTACTGTACGCTATAGCTCTCACCTACAGCTAGTCAGTCCGCTGGGCTACCTCCTTTACGCTAGGATGCTTGGCTAAGAATCCCTTCGCTTGGATGGGGATGCTATCACTCCCTTCGGTTATTGGGATTTATATACTTTATATATAGTTTTAGGAAAATGGATTACTTTGGAAGGATGGCTCACCTGGACGCTAGGAGGGTGAGGAAGGTACCTTTAAAGGAACTTCTAGGGAATTTTACTCCATATAAAAAGCCTTTCCGATGCTTTCCCTTGAACGATGCCAGCTCCCTATGCAACCCTTCTCCTACGGAATCTTGTGCCAAGATTTGGTCTTCTTTTCTTATATACGTAATTATGCTTTTATTATGTTTATGAGAACAGAAACGATCGGAATCGAACCATAAGTCGCATAAGAGCAAGCATCCGTTGAAGCAATTTCTTTTTAACCAGAACCAATTGATCTCCAGCTAAGTGAAAGCAACAGAGCGAGCATCCTTTCCTCCTGTAGAAGCACCTGTGATTTACCTCGTTTACCGAGTCAAAGTCCCAGGTGTTGATCTCCTAGTTCGATAAGCAGTATAAGTTATGGTTTTTATATGAAATCAGTGAATGATCTAATTGATCACCCGGCATCAGTGTTAGAGGCCCGGATGTAGTAGATTCACCCGCAGCTTAGATACCTGGCTAATGACCAAAATCGTATGAGTTAATACGTTAAATAAACAATTTTTCTAATGCTCTATGGAGTTATGTTTTCTCTTTCTGCACCAAATAAAGGGTAATCCCACGCCCGCTTGCCAGACTGCCCGTACCTTCGGGTATATTAGCAGTTCGAAGAATGGAGGCAAGTCAAAAAGGAAGGGAAGGCCGATATGCCGGGGCGAGCTCAGGTTCGCTTATTTCTTTCCTTGGGTCGAGAAGGAAAATGAATAAGGAGTTGCTTGGGCCCTAAATAAGGAATCGAGCGTTCGTTCCTATCCATATTGTTTTCCGTATACTGCGCTTCCAGTATACCTGATTAATTCTTCTAAGGCTGACATCAACACTTGGATGGATCAACTACTGGCATGTCCACTATGGAAGTGGGCCTGGGTGCAAGGGAATAGGAGCGGTCATAGGAATGGGGACTTGCCTTCGCCTTCGGTCTTGATCCAGGCGCATACGTTGCGGTAGTTTTTATATGGTTCAAAGGGGTTCAATTCCTCGGTGCCGTAGAGTTCAGTTATTACGGATGGAATTCTGTCAAACCTGAGCAGAGCTCCCTTAAGAGTCAGAGTAAGTCTTTCGGGTGACTATCTCTATCGAGTCAATTACTATATCGAGGAAAGGGTACAAGGAGAAATAGCGAAATGGATGGAGGGAAGGTAAGGCTGCGCCCATGGATGGAGGGAGGTCAGGCTTCGCCTTCCAACCCGTCAATAGGAGTGGGTGTGAGGTCAGGCTTCGCCTTCCAACCCGGTAAGTAAGGGTGTTAATATCCATCCTTACTCTCCCTTTGGTCGAGCAACGATATCTATCTCTCCCGACTCTCCCTTTGGTTGGATTGTGTCTTAGGACCCATAGCCCAAAAGAGAGTAGCTTCTCGCTTCCTCACGAATGGATTGAAGGCCAAGTCCGACAAGTACGGCCGGGGCTTATGAGCAAACTGCCAAGTACGGTCGAGGATTATGCCTTACAAAATGCCTAAGACAAACCCCACTTCCACGTTGCCTGGCTTTCTTCCTTACACGTTACCTATCTGGCTTCCAGACTGTTACGCGTACCCTGGCTTTTATACTGTCTACTTCCCTACTTATCCGATAATGATTGAAATAAAGAATTTCCCACCTAATATCATAGGGAAATGTGAATGCATCTATTTCTCCCAGTTGGATTGATATCTGTCTGTGGATGCCTTATATATGTTGCATGAGAGATGGAAAAATCGATGATGCATGATGAAGCAAACATGCATGATGCGATCTACTTTGCCTTATGTCACGAAGTAAGTGTACACCCGGAAAGTCATTCCAATGCCAGGTCTTGTATTGTATCCCAACCCTTCTAATTTCCCTTCTCATACCCGCCATAGTATCCCAACCAGGCATAGGCCCCCCAACCAATAAGTAACTTAGAGTCGTCAAGGAATTTACTTTTCATTGACTTCCGATACGAGTTTATAAGGTCAATCCTTCGACAATGCTGATCTATTATATATGTAATTACGCTTTTCTTTATTCTCTTTCTAGTTACCGAAAGAATATGAGTCAATACGTTACACTTTTCCTTTTGGTCGGTCGATCAATCGGGAAGCATTATTATTACTTACGAGCATGCGGCTATTTCATTTAGGTAATGATATTCGCCAACATGACATGTCATTCGTGTTCTATCGAGATGAATAGGTTCTATTCTGATCTTATATATTCTATTATTATGTTTTCTTTCCACGATTAGGTAGGTAGGAGATCCGTCAAATTCATTCATTTCATTCTGAAATTCGAAGTGCATTGATGCGGCATGAATAGGTTTAATATTTAGATTCATAGGTAAGTTATTCGCTAATGAATTCGTTCAATTTCAATACGTTTTCAGAGGCAATTGAAATGCGGTAAGGTTTGAAAGCAAAGATACTGAGCGGGAGGGCCAGTCTTCTCAGATATAGATAGAAATAGCCTCTTGATGAAGCATTCAGGGACCTCACTTCCTTAGGGAGCCTGGGACCAATTCCACTAATACTAAGATAACAGGTATTCTCACTAAGTTAGGGGGGGCCGGGAAGAAATCAGTTAGGGGCGGGGAAGAAATTAGTTAGATTCTCGATCAACAGCTTATCATTCAACGTTGATGAACAACTCACTGGGTTGTCATGCTATTGAAAAACATGGATTTTCATATGACAGGTAGATAATATGACATGATGATGAAATGATGCGGTCACCTTCCATTTGACGGTGCTGAATCGATTCGGTTGATGGTGAGAGAAAGAATGCCTTCATTAGGTTGGTAGCGGGTTTCTACTGATGACAGCGAGAGAATTGGAACTAATAGTGTTGGATGCTTGAATGCCAAGGGGGTCAGGGACGAAAGCAGCCACGGGTCAATTTCATTCCCCCCCTCACTGTCCCTGCCTCTGGCCCTCCTCATTGATCAGGGTCCTGTAGTTCGTTGGGTTTATTACGTATTACAGTGAGAGAATTGGATGATTTCATGAGAAATGGGGGTTCGGGCCCGACAACAATATGCTTGAGATTCGGAACTGAAAGCGGTGGTAGAAACTTGGTATGAGTCAGTTGGTTGGGGGCTTTCATGAGAAATGGGGGTTCGGGGTGCTCCCCGACACAATATGGGTTAGATTTGGAACTGAGAGCGGTGGAATGGTATAGACTTGGCATTTGATGATGGTGAAAGAATTGGCATGATACGGCGTCGATAGACTCGGTTTTCATGCTATGGTGGTCATAGACTTACTTGGTAGGTAGCGAGCCCCCATTAATCGGGTAGGTCGTGCGTGGGCCAACACCCCATTCATCCATTTCTCAGGTAGGTATAGCAAGTAAGATAGATTAGAGGTGATTCAGTAAGGCACATGACCCTATTGGGGCACAAAAACACTTATTGTCCAGCTCAGCTATGATGCATTCACTTCAAACATATTTATAAACTGTTCATTTCGGACTAGATTCTGGGCGATAAGGCAATTGTTCAGAAAGAGAAATGCCACTTAGAGGCTTAGACGGGACAGAGAGCAGAGGGATAGTCAGGTAGGGTGGGGGAGGCTTTATGATCGATCTTAAAACACGTGATCCATCCGGCGAGAATAAGGGATTGAGCAATTGATAAAGCCAGCCATAATGCAATTGATTGAGCCATTGAGGCGATGCGGGTAAGAGAGAGAGCTAGCTGAGAGGTTTATTAGTGAGTTAGGCAACATATAGCAGCAGGTAAAGAGAGCTGGTAGTGAGGAAGAGCAGTTATAAGTTTGGGTGGGTGCCAGGAGAAACAAATTCGTAGGCCATTTTAGCGCGCTATAGTCCCACTTGAAACCTTCGATAGGGTTGAGGTAGGTAGGCCAGAATGACGGCAACTACGATTGATAGTGACAGAATGGAAAGGGTTGGAGCACCCATAAAATTGAGATTCTATTCCCTCTGTAAAAGCATCGCAGTTGGCCATCGCAGTATTCTTACCAGAAACGCTCAAGTATTCTCCGTATAACCATCGCAGTTAGGGGTAAGTGTTGGATCAAATTTAAGGTAATAGATAAGCTAGAATCTAATTAATCTAATATATTAGGTAACCCATTTTCCTTGCCTTGAAAAATTAGGTGAAATTCAATACTTAAAGGATCTCATGGTTAGGTGTTCCAGAATCATCAAGCATATCACAAGCCATTTTCTAAACTATTATATTCATCCTTTCCGCCACACCATTTTTTTGAGGAGTTATGGCTACATAAAATTGCCTTTTGATGCCATGTTGTTCACAAAAATTTAAAAAAAAATCATCTGATATGAATTCTCCTCCTTTGTCATATATGAGACAATTGATTTTTAGATCTAACTCATTTTCAACTAATGCTTTAAATTTTTTGAATTTATGAAATGCTTCATATTTGTATTTTAATAAACCGATCCAACACATTCTAGAGAAGTCATCAATAAATAAGATAGAGTATTGTTCTCCTCGAGGTGAATTTATCCTTACTGGCACACACAAATCAATATACATATGTTCAAGAGGCTTAATTGTTGATCCCTCTTTGGAATTGAATTGAACCCTGGTTTTCTTACCGAATTGACATGACTTGCATATGATACTTTCTAGCAAGGTGATGATGGGAAAATCACGAACAACTTTGAGCTTACTTGATTTGTGCAGTTGAGAGAAGCTTAGATGTCCCAACCTTCTGTGCCATAACTAGTTTTCATCTTCTTTTCCTAGGTAACATTGTTCTTAGGTGCCTTTCAATATGTAAATGTTACTCAGAGTTCTTGTTCCCTTTATTATGGTCTTCCCTGTGTCAAGTTCATGAACCACACATTATTTTGATTTGAAAAAAACTCTTTTACTTGGCCGCACATTTGACTAACACTTAACAAGTTATGATTTAATCCATCAACAAACATAACATTACCAATGTTAACATTTTCTTTTAGAAAAACATATCCTTTACCTTTAATGACAACAGGTGATTCATTTCCAAAAGTAACATTTTTTTATTTCTCTAATGCTTTGTATGAAATGAGTTTATCTTTATCACCCGTCATGTGTTTTGAGCATCCTTTGTCAATGTACCATTGGTTTTATTGGTTTTCCGCATACAATTATATGCCACAACTTTCAGATTGTAAGTCCTTTCTTTACCATACCTTAGAATTTGTTGATATTTGCTCCTTTTGAGATGTTGGCTGTAATTTTCTTTTGCATTCAGATTTCTCATGTCCAAAGTTATTGCAAAATGAGCATTCAATTTCATCTTAAAGAGGTGAGAAATTATTATATGTTTTTTCTTGATTCTTGTCTCATTCCTTTGCTTTCTTGCTTCTCTATCGCATGATGTTTTTGTATGCAACACATTGAGCAACCTTGCCACCAAAATTATGGGATGAGAAACATTGTCCATTAAAATAGAAATTCTTGTGATCATAGAATCATCTGGTGTTGTTTACCTTTTCACTGATGCTTCTATTATTGTTTATCCTTGGATTAGAGTGGGAATGTGTTATGTAGATGTATGAATTACGGATAAAACATGTTCCCTAAATGTGTTGCTCATTTAGAACAACATATTAAAGACTTTGCAGATAATTTTCCTAACAGTAAATAGACACACATAATAGATTAAGAAACCTACTTGGAGTCCAAGCACTTCCTATTCTCCTTATGTCGCTCTTGTTGTAGCTCCAATCCAAGCTTGATTGAAAAAATATTTCCGGAAAGTATGAACACTAAACAACAAAGAGATTGCAATATACAGATGGCTATTCACGTTAATCAGTTAAATCAATGAAACATGAAACATATACATCAGATAAGAATCCATAATATGAAAGACATAAGCTTATACAGATACATATGTGGGAAAGTAAGCAATAATATTTATTAATGGATAGAAGGGGGAGGTTACAACTAGTGATTGTTTTGATGTCACCAACTCCAGCATCATCCCAGCCTCATCACAATGAACATATCTCTAGCAGTATATCACTCAAATCAAACACTCAATTGAGAATCCAACAACATTTCTCTACCAAATTTCTTCCTTCTCAAGCACTAGGATCTATGCTCAATTTATAGATGAGATGAAGGTAGTTTCACAATCAATGACTTTCTAATAATAGGAAAGACATTTTCTGAAGATTATAGGTGTCAAATGGACACATGGATTCGAAGTTTGACACATATGCACTCTTCTAGAAGGCACTGGCCAAGTGGAGATTCCGGAACAATGAGAATTTCGCTCCCAATTTGACCAACACACCCTTGAGTGTCGGGAAGTGCTTTGCAGAGCACCCTTGAGTGGAGGTTCCTGCATATGCAAAGAAGTTAGCCCCTTGAGAGACCACATTGGTGAGCTCATAGGTGATAAAACATGTACTTCAAATCTTGGAAACCTTGTAATGGATGTCATGGATGATTTTTTCTTGTTCATTGTCTTAGGTCATGTAGCAACCGAAATGATAGGGGATGATAGAACCTATTCATTGGCGATGGGATGGAACTGAAGAGGAGTGGTGGCCTGCATCAATCTTACAATTCATTACATCATGATATATCCTCTTGATCACGAATTGCTGAGGGAAGGCATTCCCATGCTTAACACATAAAATATCTAATAACATGTACATAGTGCAGAAAGTCGTCTACATTGGAATGTTTCCCAATACAGACATGGCTATAGATATAGGCCCATGTTCGGATGACGATCTGTATGTAAGGTCACCGTACAGATGATGTGTACAACAATCCTAAAATCACAGCCCAGATGGCTGAAACTAGATCTGGGGTCTTCTTATCTCATTCACTCTACCGTTCGGGTACAATTCTAGCCATGCGAATATATGATTTGTAGTCGAACATGGTAAGATATCATTTGATTACCAGCCAATGATGTGAGTTGTTAAAAAACGTGGGAGAACCACCATTGATGTTAATGGCCCTCAAGGTGCTGTAGTACATTTCGTAAGGCGTGAATAGATGATTTAATGTCGAATGCCAAAAAAATATTTCGGTCAAAAGTCTGGAAGAGAGGATCTTGTCGATGTTGTAACAAGCCTCATGGTACTGGAATATGATGTTTCTAAGTGAACTTCCTGGATAATGATTTCACATCGACAGGAAGCCATTTTATTGCGAAATGGGAGTTACTAATTTCAGAGACAAAGTATGACTTGATATAGCAATGTTCAGGGACGAATGTCATGAGAATAAAGGTTTATGAGTATTACAGAAGGATGAGTATTCACTGGATGAATTCTCTTGAACATATTAGTGACACTCGATGAGTTGGCAGCATTGACCCAAAATTGAAGTGGAGGTATGATGAACCATAGGTATGAATGAAGCGTCAAAAAGATTACCCAACCCAAATAGTCAAGGTGATGGAGTGAAGTGTCATGTTCAAGAGCGACTTGCTACCGTAAAAAGTTCTGTTCATTTTCCAAAATTTTCCACAGTCATTTGTCGACGAGTACCTCTTTATTTTTTAACAAGCTTGAGGAGGATAACATATGCTTGATCTATAATTCAACCCTTAGGGCAAACACTGTATCTCTATTTAATAATTTAACGAGTCTAGCGATGAATGAAACTCGATTCTTGCCATGATCGACAAGCTCGTCGCTATTTTATGTTTTAATGGGCCTAACAACAATGACAACCCTAAGCACTTTTTCGTAAAGTTGTCGTTCAAATTCGAATAAGTGTAAAATAATATCTGAGAGAACCTCTTTAGTCATGTTTGACTAAGGTATTCCTTTTTCATAAATAGTGTATCTCAGTTCGGAAAAGGGTTAAACTTATACTGAGTAGATATCAATTCATTTACTTTTACGAGCTCGAAAGGACAAGTCCTCGACAATATTTTCACATTATCGGAGTATGAAAAGAGCTAAAAGAAGACTCCAAGGGTTCCTTTTTCACTGTTATAGAAGCTCGAAAAGAGATAAAAGTGCGGTTCAAGTCCTTTTTCATTTTTAACAAAGCTTGAAAAATAAGGATAAAAGTATGCTTTGTGGTCAAATCATTCTCGAAATCTGCACGACTAATCTATTCATCAGTTGTAAAAACTGTTTAGAACTACATCAAATGGATTAAAAATACACGTTTCATGATAAAATTATAATAAAACCATAGTCACAACAATAAATATGATTTGCAAATAATCAAATGGCTAATAAAAATATTTTTACTATTCATTTTTACCATTCAAAAGTTACCATTTGCATTTTGGAGTTTTGAACCTATTTTTTCCCCTGAACTTCAGCTGTTTATTGCAATCAATTATATGGATGGTTTTCATCGTTGTTTGATCTAGGTTATTGCCATGAAACCTTTCTTTCTTTTAGTAGTCAATTCATTTCCTTTCATTACAAATTTTATGGATTTGGCCCCCCTAGGGTAAATTCTGCTTCCAAAGAGGGAAACACACCCTTGAGCATCGAAAGGTGCATTGTGGAGCACCTAAAATGAAGCTTAGATGCATATGCAATGCACTGTCCCTTTTTCAAGACTGTGTTGGATGCAACTATCATTTTTTATTCTTGCACTATGCCAAAAATTTGTCTAATTTTTTGCATTAAAAGGAGTCTAATGAGAATTATGGTTATGTTTCAGGATTTCATCGGACTAGAATGATGATTAATTGGAGAGAAAGAGAGCATGAATAAAATAATATGGTTGCCTTAAATGATCTGGGTACAATAAGAGCCCTAAGAGATTGTGGGTTGTTAAAGTACTTCCGCTTGTCAGTGATGAGGCAACAAATAGAACTCTTGGAGTTCCTAGTTCGAGCATGGGATCCGATTATCGAGGAATTTCACATTAGGAACAAAGTGGTTCCTATTATAGTGGAGGATGCATAATTTCTCACAGGTTTGTCGAGGATAGGCTTGCCCATTTCCCTCTCACGATCTGCTCTTGGAGGAGAGACAGTGAGAGACTATGTTTTGCAGTATTTCTATCCAGGGGCAGAGCCAAGTAAAGATGAGAAATAAACATGCGTGACGTTCGATATTTGCCGTTAAGAACCATAATTTTCACGATCACAAAAATTTCTGGTGCCGTTACACTACATGTAGCAAATAGATCATATATGCAGTATGCGCTAGAGTGCATGGAGCCAACAGTATTCAACTGGTCTGAAGCTGTACTTTCCCAAATAAAGGAAAAACTGAACAAGGAAAAGTGAGGAAGGAAGAATAACTTTAGTTATGGTTTGATCCTCATTTCATTTTCCTTAAAGAGAATTCCACTGATGCGGCCTCAGCATGTGACACTGGGTGTGTCTAACCCTAGAGATCCGAGGATGCAGAGATGGGTAGAACTAATGGGTAGGCATGTAGGCCAATTGACCATTGTGTTCTCAACTGCATTATTCTCCCGGTTCAGGTGAAAATTTGTCGCCATTGATGAGTATGCATATGTAGGCGTCAATTTCCGAGGAGATCCAGACTTAGACTTACCAGAAGGTGCTCAGTTTTTTATTTTTCTAAGGTTTATACAATGTTTTTGTATTTTTGATGTTTTCCCAAGAATAAACTAAAATTTTAACGTAATGCAGATGTTTTTCGAGTTCAACTAGTGCAGAAACTAGAGCATGGAGCGGATGAGCCAGCAGAGAGGGCTGTCGAGAGAGCAGTCCTTCAGGATTTAGACGTGGCTGAGACTTTGACTGAGCTTCAACAACACATAGAGGGGTTGACCTTCGGGATTCTAGATTTCCGGATCGAAGAGTTACCCATGCGACTACAGTGCCACACTATAGGCGTTCCTAACCACTGGATGCAGTTATTGCATAGGATAGCTAGATCTATAGCATGTTACCATGAGCATCACTAGTTTACTTTTGAAATGTTGTATACATTTTGAGGTCAGATGACCAATGTGTCTTGGGTACAAATTTTTGCAAAAACCTATAACTATCTATCTATTTTATTTCAGTGTTTTCCTATGTTTATTGCACAATCCTATTCAATTATGTGAATGTATATTTACATGTGTTTCAAATGTTTGCATAAAACATGATTAGCTAAGGAATCAGTCAATATGTTCAAGTTTCTGGAAATGTGTTGATATTGAATAAAATCAAAGTGTCTTTCCAAAAGTCGAACTCTTAGGAACAAATGATGCAATGTTGGATTTCTAACAGTATAAACATTGGTAAGTTGTAATACCACAAGTTGTGAGTCTAATCTTATAATGATGCGGTTAATACCAAATGAAATGGCATCAGAGAGAAGTTCAATCAACGTGCTATACTCAACAATATTGTTTGTCGATCTACCAATACAAATCCCTCAAAAACTCACTAACTTTCCATTTAGAGTGAAAATGGCCCACACTGTAGAGGATAGATTCTGCATACTATGACTAGCACCAATAACATATCCAAAAAATGGTTCCAAAGATTCATACATCTGCAATGAAATGTAAAATGAATTACTAACATCAAGAAAAATCTAAAACAAACTAAGACAGTGAATGAAAATCAACAACATATATATATACAATATAATACAAAAAATTACTACGCTCATGATTAAGCATAGTAACATTTCAGATACAACCCATTTCGGGGCTGCGCTAACAGAATTCCATCATAAACCACCAACTCGTAGGCACCTTTTGCAAGACCTTTTTGACAATATAGGGGCCATGCCATAATGGCTCAAATTTCCCTGTACCTATTACATCAGCTTCTTGATCCTAAATAAGGACCAAGTCGCCCTCTGAGAAAATGCGAGGCTGGACATTTTTGTCGTATTGTTCCTTTATATGTCTCTTATGCACTTTGTTGGCCAATTGGGCTTCACGATGAATTTCATCAAGATGGATGAGGTTAAAAAGACGTGCTTCTTCTCCTGAGGTGTCAGGTAACAAGTCAATTGCGAGTTTCAACGACGGTATTTCACATTGGATTGGCAAGATAGCTTACAGACCGTACACCAATTGAAAAGGAGTAAATTAGGTTGTGTTTCTCATCGAGGTTTGATACACCCACAAGTCTGAGTACAGGATCAAATGCTAGTTTATTTTGCAAACTCCCATCATTAGTTTAAGCATACATTTAAGAATCTTGTTGATAGCTTCGACTTTTCCATTTGATTGTGGATAATAAGGAGTAGAATTATCATGTGACAATCCTAACTTGGCAGTCAATTCAGTCATCATGTGGTTGCGAAAATGGTTCCCATGATCTGTAACTATATCCTGTGGGACCCCAAACCATGCAATAACATGATTAAAGAAAAATAATGCAGCCATTTGTCTTGTGTTGTTGAATGTAGGCATCACTTCAACCCATTTGTTAGCGACAATAATATAACCATGCCCCCCCAGATGAAAGAGGGTTACAGGTCATGAATTCAATACCCCATTTTGAAAATGGTCCCACAGAGACAACAGGATGCATTAGCGCTAGTAGTTTGCAAATTTTACGATAAAAAATATGGCACACATGAAAACTTCTAACAACAAGGATGCAGTCGCAAAATATGGTAGGCCAAAAGTAACTTGCGTAGAGTATCTTTTGCACGGTAGTGTATCTAGACAAATGTCCACCACAAGCCCCAGCATGAAAATCATTTAAAACTTTTTTGACCTCCTCATGAGTGAAGCACCTTCTTAAAATTGCATTGACACTACGATGGTAAAGTGTATCGCCGATGATCAGATAATATTTGGCTTGGTATCGAATACGTCGCTGGTCAGAGCGAGAGGTATTAGGATGAAAATTTTGGGTTTGCAGATAAATGATAAAATCTCCATACCAAGGATAAGATGATCCGATCAGAAACAGAGACTCATCAGGAATCTATGGTTCTAATGTAGTAGCAGTACTATCAGAGGGAAGGTCACAGAGAAGCTCTGCCAAAACTAAAGACTTCTTTGACTTAGATTTGATGAATTCCAAATAAAATTCCTACAAAATGACAATCCATTTTGAATACTTCCCCCCCAGAAATTGACGTGATAAGATGTAAGTCATGGGGTTGCAATATGAAATGACAATTGTATTCCGGAATAGGATATAGTGGCGAAATATTTGGACAGCTTGAACAACTTCCAAGGCAAGATTTTCTGTGTATGAATGCTTGACTTCCGTATCATTGAGATTACGACTCAAATAATAGATTGGATGTGCTATCCCATTTTCTACTTGGACCAATACCATAGAAATGGTCGTATCAGTCGCGACGATATATAAGAAATAATCATTCTAATAATTAGGGGGATACATTAATGACTCCCGGAAAAGAGTATCCTTGAAAACATCAAAAGAAGCTTGCGTAACTTGGTCCCAATGGAAGGGAACCCCCTTTTTCAAGAGTCGAGTAAATCCTTTAGCCATTTCGGTGTAGTTGGGTATGAAATTCCTTAGGAAGTTAGCCTTTCCTTGAAGTTTCTATATCTGAAGTAAATTTGATGTCGTAGGCAAATCAAGAATAGCCTGTACCTTCAATGGGTCGATTCGAATTCCTTCTTTTGATACTACGAATCCAAGCAAGTGACTAGACCCAACACAAAACACACATTTATGTGGATTGAGGCATATTTTTTAGTGTTGGCATCGTAAAAATATGTCTCTCAAATGCAGCGGGTGATCAGTTCGATTTCGTGAATGTGCAGGTAAATCATCTAGATAGGGTTGAACAATGTGTTTTATGTCACTGAAATCATAATCCGTTGCTCTCTGAAAAGTAGCCCCGGCGTTATTTAAACCAAATGGTAGTTTCCTATAAGAGAATGTGGCCGAGGGATAGATGAATGTTATCTTATGTTGATCCTCTGGGCGGATATTGATTTGATTGTAGCTGGAAAATCCATCCATGAACGAAAATATTTCACATCTAACACAATTTTCAATAATCTGGTTGATAAAAGGAGTAGGATAGTTGTATTTTAGACAAGCAAGATTAACATCCCGATAATTGACTCACACTCTGATGGTTCCTTATTTTTTCATGACATGAACGATGTTGGAAACCCACTGAGTTAGCGGAACAGGGTAAATGAAACCAGCACGCAAAATTTTTCAACCTCTACTTTAATGGTAGTAGCCTTCTTCGGATCAACAGGACGAAGGCGTTGACGTACCGACTTGACATTAGGGTACAAATTAATAGTGTGTTCAATGATACTAGTGTCAATACTTGACATCTCCTCGTAAGACCAGGCAAAGATATCTCGAAATTCACGAAACAGAGAGCGATATGTTTGAATTTCTGATGGAGAACAAGACATGCCGACATGAATATTTTCTACCACTCCAAGTTTGGTCGAAATATTGATAGAAATAGTTTCTTCAATATTTGACAAATTTTTCTCGGAATCGATTGCATTAATAGGTAAATAATTCGAAAAGAAATTTTTGATTGATGGGAGATATAGTTCACTAATATTATCTTCATAATCGGGAATGTGGGAATGATGATGATAATATTCCCATGGTTCTCCTTTTGACATCATGGTTTCCAAAATATTCTCATCTGTCAAGAAAGTTGAGGAAAAAGGATCAGATGGAGTACCAAAATGTAATGAACGATCAACCCAAACAACTGGTGACAATGATTTCAGATTTGCTGCCCAAGACAGATAGATTGATTTCTATGCCAACTCAATAGGGCTGGGTGGCAGAAAATCATCCAACGTAACAATTTCAGAATCACCTGTACTCTTCCTTGAGCCAGATGGAGTTGAAGAGATCATGTAGCAGGTCTCTATACTTTCAATTTCTGCCAACTTCACAGGCGGCGGTAATGCAAAGGTTCCTATGAGAGTGGAATCCTTTAAGAGTCCTACACCAATTTTTTGAAGTACGTGTTGGGGTGCATGAATGAATGGAACACTTCCAGTTACCTGTGTAGAAATTATATAAATTATGTGTTATATGTCCAATATTCTCCTAATCTCAGACTATTTTAACTTCATGCAAAATATAGAGTCTATTCCACCATTGATCATTTGCAGAAAATTAAATCAAGATTGCAATGCACACATGAAACCATAAAAATCACATACATTAACACAGTTGTTTAACAGGAAAGCCTAAAGCTAAGAACCCCAACTATCTGTATATAATATATGTCATAGAGATCATGTAACAATCCTCATACAAAGCTGATCATATCAAGCTCTTAGTACAATACAATCGCTACACACTAATTAGGCTCGATCTTGCAACTCCATGAATCGATCTTTGCCACTTGCTAGCCTGCCTCTACTGTGCAATCCCTGCTAAAGAATAGCTCTGAATGAATTCGAATTACTCTTGGATTGACTGCGCAATCCTCATTGGCATCTCCACTGAGTGTTGGATGCAATCAATGCATCACTATAGTCACAACTGATAGTCACACTTGCTCTTTCACCTATCTCTCCTTTGGTCTCAGCGGGGAATTATGTAGCCTATATCGTGTATTATTCGGTTGATTAATGAGTTATTATTTGTGAATTAATTAACAAATTAATTCACTCCACTCTCACTAGTGTATCATTCGGTTAGACCGGTCTAACAAGCTCTTAAGTCTGGCCAGGTTAAACTAAATACAACTCCACCAACTACTTCTCCAACTCCCACCAAACTTCTGTCACATGAGTTAATTGAAGTCCTCCATGAAATAGCTCCATTAAACCCTTAGGAATAGTGTAATTCCTTACGTAAATTCTTGTTGCCACATCATTGCACTTAGCGAAGTGCTCAAGAGAATAAGATAATTTTTAGAGTCCAAATATTATTAAGAGCTAATAATATTCGACATATCTATTTTTAGACTGGCAATCTAAAAATATATTCCGCCTAATATGTCTAAAAATAGAAGTCCATCTATTTTTCCAACTTGACCAACCATCCACAAATAGCATCCTGCAACTCATAGAATCATGATCGACATGTCTAAAAATAGACTTTGCCCCAAAAATATCCTGCGGGCCCACTTAGTGAAGGCGACTTCTTTCCACTAAGCTCATCATCTTGTTGAATCTCAACACTCCTCCCAACAAGATAGGAATGATCGCACGATCCTGTCTCTATGGTATTAAAATTTTCTCCTGGTGGCTACCTTCGTCGGGAATACGCATCTTGATCCTCGGTAGGAATATGAAAGCCACATGATCTTCCGCGCACACAATCTGCGATATGATGAGTTTGAATTTCAATATGTTTAAGATCTATCATGAAAAATACTGGATTAGCAGAGTTTAATGTAACTTTGATTATCATGATATATCAGTAGGATCTAAATGAGAACCGAAGAAACCGACCAGGATCTTCCTCATCCATATAGCCTCGCATGCAGCCAAACTTGTTGCCATGTACTCAACCTCCACTGAACTGAGTGCCATGGATCTTTGTTTCTTGTTGTACCAAGAAACTGTTGTAGATCCGATACTGAAAATCCCTCCAGATGTGCTCTTTCTGTCCATTGGGCTTCCTTCCCAATCTGCATCCGTGAAGCCATGCAGCTTCACCTCATCCGACTATCTGTACCACAATCCATACCTAGATGTGCCCCTGAGATACCTCAGGACATGCTTGTTTGCCTTCCAAAAGAGCTTGGTAGGCTTCACCATCGCTTGTGAAAGTTGGTTCATATCATAGCATATGTCCGGTCGTGTATTGACTAAATACATGAGTGAACCAACCAACTGTCAATAAACAGTGGCATCCACTACCTCTACCGATGTAGCATCCTCTTTCCTCCAACCACCAGGAAGAGGAGTGTCGATAGGCTTGCAGCCTTGCATGTGAAACTTCTCCAGTATCTCCCGGGCGTACTTTCCTTGAGACACAAACAGTTCACCTTTCCGCTACCAAATTTCCAATCCCAGGAAATAATGAAGGAGGCCCAAGTCCTTCATCTCGAACTCCTTTGCAAGATCTGCCTTGCATGAGTGTATCAACAGTTCATCACCTGTTAGTATTAAATCATCTACATAAAGCACAATGATCAAAATCTTACCCTCCACCACAATCTAGTATAGGTTTGGATCCGCCTCACTCTTGGCGAAACCAAGTCCGGTGAAATAACTGTCTATCCGTGTGTACCAAGCACGAGGTGCTTGTTTCAGCCCATACAACGCTCTTTTGAGCCTGCACACATGCGACTCTCTGCTGAAGATTTCAAATCCTTCAGGTTGCTCAATGTACACCTCCTCGTCAATGATTCCATTGAGGAACGCAGTCTTCACATCCATTTGATGAATGTGCCAACCCATCTGCGCTGAGAGAGAAAGGATGGTCCATATGGAATAATACCTTATGACAGGTGCAAAGGTTTCTTCAAAGTCAATCCCCTCGATCTGTGAGAAGCCTCAGGAAACAAATATTTCCTTATACTTCTCGACGCTCCCGTTGGTAGCTTGCTTCACTTTGTAGATCCATCTCGAACCTACCACTAATTTCCCTTCCGGCCTTGGGACAATCTCCCATGCACTATATCTGACAATCAAATCATACTCTTCTACCATGGCATCTACCCATGCGGGATCCTCCACAACTTCATCGAAAGAGGATGGTTCGCTCAATACCAACCCTCATCGTAGACATGTATCCGCAACCTGTTGTGTGTCTATCTCTATTTGCGCCCTGTGATGTAGGAACTCCTACATTCTGCACTGCATCAAGATTCAGTCGCTCAGCTTCTGTAGTGCGCTTCCGCCCTCTGATGTTTGGCGCTGCATGAGTGGTTTCTTCCACTTCATGAACCTCCTCTTGTGGCTGATCCACATCTTGAGGCTCATCTTTAGAAACAAGTAGCTCCTCCTCTGCATGCAAGTGTAGCTCCCTCTCAAGAGACAACTTCATGGCTTTCTCCTCATGAAATTTGATATCCCGTCGCACGATAATCATCCGACTGTCTAGCAAATACACATGATAATTGTGGGGTGTTTCTGTGTACCCCACAAATATCCCAACCTCTGCGGTCGGCTCCAGCTTCTTCCTGGCATCCTTCTTCACATGAATGTAAACAGTGAGCCAAAATCTTCAAATGAGAAAATATCAGGTTTACCGTAAAAATTCCTCTTTTCGAGTGTACTCATGCTAAGTACTTTATGAGGACAACAAACTTTTGCACATAAACCGCAAGAGCCATGTCTCACCACAAGTATGGGAAGGCCCTGATCATGCAACATCGCCTATGCAACACCCACGATCGTTCGTTCTTCCGCTCAGCTCTCTCTCCGCGACCCCATTTTCTTGTTGTGGGTTATGAGCAGAATTTTCTATAAGACTCTTTAAGTGCTTAAGTATTTGAATTCGCCAGAGATGTATTCACAACCATTATCACTACTTAGAGATTTCACCCGCTTCCCCGACTCTTTCTCAACCAACACCTTGAACTCATAGAACTTTTAGTATGTCTCGCTCTTCTTCTGCATGAAGAAGATCTAGCACTTACGAGAAAATTCATCAACAAATATCACACAATACTTGTGCTTTGCTGTTGAAACAATCGAGAAAGGTCCACACACGTCTGTGTGAATTCTCTCAAGGATTGTCAAAGCATGACTATCCTTCTCATGAAAAGTGGTCTTCACAAATTTTCCCAAATTACATCCCTTGCACTGATCTGACTGTGAAAGTGTACCTTTGGGAAGCCTAGTAGAAATTTGCTGCAAAATTTTCAAAGCACCATGGTGAAGATGGCCCAATCTCCTATGCCACAATTCGCCCTCATCTCGGCTCACCACTCCTTATGCTTTGCCTACCATTGCAGCGTAGCCATCTACCTGCAATTGATAAAGATTCTTAACTCGAATCCCTATCCTCCTAGTTTGACTTATTGTTTTATGGCGCAGGAAGGCTTTTCCCTTGCTAAAAACAACATCATAACACTTGTCTTCCAACATCGCCATGGAGATTAGATTCTTCTTCAATCTTGGAATATGCATGACATCCTTCAAGATGAAAGGTTTACCAGACTCCCTCTCAAAGGAAATTATCCCAATACTAGTCGCATCAGATTCGTTATCAACAATATTCCCTCATTTAAATTTTTGGCCTGATGCTCCTCATGAACCCTTTAAATCAGCTATCGTGGCCATAAACCCTCATATTCTGTCTACCGTTACCCTTCCCGCTCGCAAAATACACTGTACAAAGGCTCAAAACCCATAATTGAAAATTTATCGGGCCTAGCCCCTGAGATCTCAGCCCTCCCTGTTTTGGTTCCCATGTGACCCAGGTACAAGACCGCGTGCTAGACAGGCGGGAGCTTATCGCCTAATGTTTTCGGGCCAAACCGCAGCCGTCCGATTTTAATTAAATCAACGGCCCGCAACCATATCACCCATGGTGGCCCCCGCGCCCGAAAATCGGCGGTTAATTCCGCACCATCTTCACCAGGATGGCGGTTTTCGATCAAATGGCAGCGATTCCACATGCTGCATGACGCGTGTCCTCAATGTAAAATCTCCAAACCACCCATTTCATGCATTAAATATTGGTCAAAGGCCGGGCAGCGGAATGATTATAAACCGTCAGATCTCGAAGTCTTCATCCAACGGCTACTGCTTGAATTAATTGCACGGGTGTTAATGCCAGTCTATAGTGTCCCGTGGCCCACCGTTACATCGTTCCCAATGCATTTGAGCCATTGATCCGGTTTCAAGATCCGACGGTCCAGGACACGTTCTCCTCCGCCTGTTGACTCCGCATCTCCACGTCACCCCTTCCATATCATCTGTCGTCCATTCGTTCACAGCTTCCACGTGTCATCCACTTTCACCTCCACCATTCATATATTACATCCATATGCCATATTCTAGCGTTTTAGGTTATAAATTTCCATTGGTCCATTCTTCACAGTCCCTCTGCGTTTTCACCACCACCCGGCGTACCGCCACCATTGTTGTCATGACGCTTTGTCACACGGCCACCCTCCTTGCATGTCTATCCCTGAGTCTGGTTTCTTTTAATGTGATTGTGGATTTTTGTAGGTGTCTGATGCTGAAGGACCCTCGTAACTCGTGGTTTACATCACAGAGAATGAGTACATTTCAAAGATCTATGCAGCAGGTGCAGGATGATGAAGCATAGACCCAGGAGGATATCGTTGATAAGACATTTATTTAATGGAGCAGAGTTGAGATTTACCAAACCCTCCAGAGTCTTTTAAAATGAAGATTTTACAGATTGGGATATTAATGGAGCAACCACAAAATATCAGGGAATGATCGAGAACCTCGACCTCCATGCATTTAAGATTTTAGGTGTGAAATCAAAAGATGGAGGGAAAAAGTGCAAGAACTTAAAAATCATATCTTCCAGGTTACTTCAACAGATTTTTCATCTAAGGAAAAGTACAAAATGTCTATTATATACTATCGTTGAGCCACGTTCCTGGAGAGTTTTTCATCCTCAGCATTTATTTCATGAAGTAGTAGCAGAGTACTTGCACCAGTTCAGCACCGTCAAACAGCATAGGCGGGTTTTTCTTTCAAATTTGTTTCAAATTAGATCATTAAATGTGTATCACCTACCTCATTCTCTAGATTTTTCTCCTTCTCCTATAAAAACTAGAAAGAAAGACATTGTAAGGGTTCCAAATTTCTATCTGCAAACTGTGCAGTGAGAAGTTCTTGTATACATCTTGTAAAGTTTCTGTATGAAGGCTCATAGCCCGTAGGGTCTCAGTGAGGAGGAGTTATAACTGTAATGAGGATTCTGGTCTTTGGTATCCCACAGTATGTAATCTCTTCTTATGTGTTAATATAATATCTCATTTCATTGCATTTATCTTCTTGTATCATGTTCTAGAATGCGAGTGGCTCACTGATCTTAAGTAAGGATTCATCCTAGTTGGTGCCCATACTTGGATTATTCAAGCGCTTTAAATAGGCCTAGTCATGATATACTGTTCCATGTTCATGTCATTCATATTTTCTGCTATATTAGTTACTTGAGGAGGGTGTTTTTAAAACGCCATTGTCATGTATGGATTCTTAGTTGGATAAGCCCATATGTGGTTTTGTTGTGTATCTGGGTATCAGCCTCATGCTAACTAGTATCTTCTTCATGTTTCTTCATTGCATCCACTTTCTGATATTTGATTTTTGTGGCATATTATTTGAACTAGCCCTCATTGCAGTAAGTTGTCTCTTAACTGTCTGACACTTTTGTATTGGAGTTTTTCATGTTGTTCCTACATTATTCTTATCTTGGTATCAGCTTCTGAGAGAGTTTGGTTCCATTTAAACTAATTTCCTTGTTTTGCAAGAGATAGTAAGAGAGCTTTTGGATTGACAACCCAAGCTATATTGTGAGCTCCTTGCTATGTTAAGATGTCCTAGGCACTGGTCTATAGCAACTCTAGGCTGTCTCTAGGGTAGACAATAATTGTCGACAACATCTTTCTGGCACCGTTGCCGGGGACGAATTTGAGAATATCAGTTTCCCTGGGCCTCGAAAAATCATATTCACTCTCTAATCAGGTGAGCACAGAGAGTTGAAGAGTTGCGTATCTCTCACCTTGGCGACTCCACTGTTCTTTATTTGATAAATATATTGGTAGTCCTGGCTCCTCGAAAGCCATATTTGAGGTCAGATTCCTCGAAGTTAAAGACATCCTCTGTATCTGACCCAGAGAATATTATTCATAGAAGAAGTTGGAAAGAAAGACAATCAGCCCGTGCTGAAGTCCCTGAATATTCTGTAGAAGATCATCCATCCTCTTCTTCTCAAGAAATCCCAATGGAAAATCCCTACTCCACTGAGGAAAATCCTGAATATTACTCAGATAGCCCACCCAGGGGAAGTGCTGGAACCAAAGATAACCCTCATACTACCCCTGAGGCTGAAGAAGTTAAGAAGTCATAGAAGTAGCTGCTATTAACCGTGAACTATTCCCATCTACACCTCAGGCTTCTGTGCAATTTATTCCCATTGTTATACATACTCCACTTCCTCCTCCTCCCCTTCCTTCATTTGTACATCAAATTGTTGCACAACCCCCACCTCCTCCAATGGCTAATGTTCCTTCTTTCCTATTGAACAAATATGCTCCACTGGCCTTACCCCAAGTGCTAAATGATATGCCACAGGGTTATTTGAAGATATTGCCCAGATTTAATGGAGAAAAGGAAATTGATGCTCAGAAACATCTTGAGACTTTCTGCTCCTTTGCAGAGAACTTAAATGTAGAACATTTGGATGTGGTCTTGAGATTGTTTGTGCAATCTTTGGATGGTGAAGCCAGAAAATGGTTCAAGACATTGGGAAACCGTTCAGTAACCACCTGGGATGACATGGAGAATACTTTTCTTAGGAAATGGGGAGAAAAGAAAGATCATGGACAGTGTCTCACTGAGTTCAATACACTCAAGAAGAGACATAATGAAGGGGTGTCAGAGTTTATTAAGAGATTTAATAAGTTATATCTAAATCTCCCTGCAGATATGAAGCCTCATCAGAACGCTGCAAAAGTTGTTTTCATTGCAGCTTTTGACTCAGATTTCAGTTTCTCCCTCAGGGAGAGAAAGCCTGCCACCCTAGATGATGCTCAGTCAGACGCTCTTGAATTGGAAGCTAACTTTGCTTCCTCTGGAAAATTAAAAGGGAAGGCTGAACAGGATGTTAGAAGGAAGGGAAAAGAAGAATTATCCACCTCCAACCAGGATAAGGATTCAGATAAAATGGAGGAAATAAGCAAAATGATAAAGAAGATGGTCAAGCTTGAATTAGAGGCAAAGAACCCAGCTCCCAAGAATTTTTATAATGCTCCAAACAGAGGATACAATCCCCAGTATAAGAGACCACCATTGCAAATATTGCCAAGGGAAGCAAAGGAGCAGCAAGATCAGGTACCACATCCCTTGTACCTGGAAGGTCCAGCAGATGACTCCACTGAAGATGCTGCTTATGGACTAGAAGATTCAAATCTTGCTTTCTCAAACAATGATGAAATGGAATGCCCATTGCAAGAAGAAGAAGAAGAAGCAGAGATTGATCATTATTGTAAACAATTTGCTGATTTCATGCAAGCACAATTCAATGTAAAATATGATCTCAGATCTTCAAGGAAGAGGACTCGAACTCAAGATCAAGAAGAGGAGCCACCTCAGAAGGAGGTACCTGCTCAAAAGGAATCAGCAACAAAGAGAAACACAGAAAAAGGTAAGAGTCCTCTAAATACTCCCTTGCAGCCTAATGATCAGATTCCTTCTTCTTCAAAAGTAGTCAGTCCTCCTAATGATGAATCTGTGTCAAAAGAAATTAAATTTTCAGCTGAAAATAAAGAGTCAAAAGAAGTTGTGATAGAAAATCCCCCTCCTGCTTTTAGTTTGCAAAAAGAACTTGAGAAAATTAAAATTCCAGTCCCCTTGACCGAGCTGCTAAAACAACCTGCATATCAGTCTCAAGTTACTTCTTTTATGCTCCCTCCCGAAATATCAATTGTGCCTGATAGTTTAAACCTTCAAGAAGAAAGACCCATGGTAGTCTTTGGCCCACATGTTGAGGAAGTAGATCCTTCTACTCCTCCTTTTTATGTGTCTCTAGTTATTCATGACCTGCTGTTACCCAATTGTATGTTAGATTCTGGGGCTTCCCATAATCTTATGCCTCTATCCGTCATGGAACAACTAGGACTACAAATCACACGCCCATATAAAGACCTTTATTCATTTGATTCCAAAAGAGTCAAATGCTTGGGGATGATTAAAGATTTAGTGGTCAATTTGGCCCAAATTTCAGCAAAGAGTGTGGTCATGGACATTGTGGTGGCTGATATCCCAGCCCGCTTTGGCATGTTGCTGTCAAGGTCCTGGGGTACAAAAATTGGTGGGTCAATTAAGCTAGATTTAACATATGCTACCATCCCAGTTTTTGGTGGACAGGAAAGGAGGTTATACAGAGAGACTAAATTTGTCAAGGTAGTTACTAAGGCTGATAACTCTGAAAATTCACCAGTCTATAGTAAAGAAGGAGATTTTTCATGCTTTATGTTAGAAGAAGATCAAAATTATGTGCATGAATCCTCCTTCAAAATTAAGGATGAGCAGCCTTCAGAAAATTATGAAGCTGGAATCTGGACTTTACATTTTGATGGGGCAAATTCAAGAGAAGGCAATGGAGTTGGGGTGTTATTAATCTCTCCTGCAGGAAAATGGGTCCCACTGTCCTTTAAATTGGAATATGAGGCTACCAATAATGTAGCTGAATATGAAGCACTTTTGTTGGGATTACAGACAGCCAAGAATATGGGCATACAAAGTTTAAAAGTCATGGGAGACTCTGAGCTGGTGGTAAGACAGGTCAGAAATCAATGTCAAACCAAGCATCCTCGGCTGAGGGCATATAGAAATGAAGTTTGGGACATGGTGGAGAATTTCTTCTCAGCATTCAACATACAATTCATGCCCCGGGAGCAGAAAAAAATGGCAGATTCTCTTGCTGTGGCAGTAAGTACATTTCATCCTCCACAGAATCCTTCATTGAGGTATGAAATTTAAGTACGATACAGACCATCAATCCCAGATAATGTTAAACATTGGCAGGTATTTGAAGATGATGAACAAATGAAGAGATTCTTGGAGACAGTGGGAGAATTCTCAAATATGGAGATTGATGATAATGAAGAAGAGGAAGCTGAAAATGTTGTAGAAAACAAATGGGAAGAAAAAATAGCAGGCAATAAAGTGCTGCAGCTAAAAGGAAATATCATACCTAGAGGGCTAGTGCCCCTAGAAATATTATTTGATAAAAATGATGTTCCATTGCAGCATAATAAAATAGTAGAAGAAAATCAAGTAGAAGACTTGAATTTGGGCACTGATGCTGAGCCCAAAATTGTCAAATTATCCAAGAAGGTCCCAGATGTATATAAAGAAAAATACTTGAAGTTGTTTCAATCTTATAAAGATGTATTTGCATGGTCCTATCAGGACCTAAAAACTTTTGATATTAATATAATGCAGCATAAAATTCCTTTGAGGGAAGATGCAAAGCCTTATAAGCAGAAGCTCAGGCAGATAAATCCTCTGCTGCTTCCCTCTATTGAAAAAGAAATCAAGAAGCTGCTGAAGGCCAAAATAATTGTGCCATTGAGGTACTCAGAATGGGTAGCAAACCTTGTTCCTGTTCGAAAGAAAAATGGAGAAATAAGATTGTGTGTGGATTTCAGGAATTTAAATAGAGCATCTCTAAAGGATAATTATCCACTGCCTAAGATGGATCACATTCTGCAGAAAGTGGTCGGAGCCTCCAGAATGTCAATGATGGATGGGTTTTCTGGTTATAATCAGGTAGTTGTGTTCCCAGAGGATCAGAAGAAAACTACATTTACAACACCATGGGGAACATTTATGTATGCCAGGATGCCATTTGGATTAATTAATGCAGGAGCTACTTTTCAGAGGGCAATGGACATAGCTTTTGTTGGAGAGCAGGACAAGTTTCTGGTGGTATATCTGGATGATATCACAGTATTTTCAAAGGATGATACTGAACACATTCAGCACTTGCAGAGAACCTTTGAAAAATGCAGAAGGTATGGTCTTTCCCTCAATCCTCAAAAATCTTTATTTTCATTAGATGAGGGAAAACTCTTAGGGCACATTGTAACTAAAGATGGTGTGAAAATAGACCCTAAGAGAGTTGAAGTTATAAACAGTATTCCTTTACCCAGGAATAAGAAGGAAGGGAAGGTGTTTCTAGGCCGAATCAATTTCCTGAGAAGGTTTATTCCTAACTATGCTGAGATAGTTAGGCATATAACTGATATGTTGAAAAAGAACAATGAGGTGAAATGGTCCCAAGAATCTAGAGATGCATTCACCAGAATAAAAGAGGCATTTTCTGAAGCTCCTGTACTAGCTAGACCATATTACAACAAGCCATTTATGATATTTTCATTTGCTTCACCTCATACTGTAGCTGGAGTCTTGTTGCAGAAAAATGAAGATGGATATGAGCAGCCTATAGCCTTTTTCAGTCAGGTATTGCATGATGCAGAATTGAAATACAACATATTGGAGAAATAGGCATATGCCCTGGTGAAGTCTCTTAAAGCTTTCAGAATGTATATTTTGCAATCTCACATCACTGCATATGTCCCTACAGTAGCTGTCAAAGACATTCTTGTTCAGGGGGATAGTGAAGGTAAAAGAGGAAGATGGATTGCAAAAATTCAGGAGTATGATTTGGACATAAGGCCCACTAAGTTGGTTAAAGGACAAGGGTTAGCCAAAATTCTGTCTGAATCAAATCATCAGGCTCTAGGCATAAATTTATCCATGATAGCAAATGAAGAATCTGAGAAAGGAGAAGAATAGCAAGGACTAGAGATGGCCTCTCAAAAGATACAAATAAAATATCTCACTAGTCCTTGGTACAAAGAAATAGTTGAATATCTCTTAACTCTCAGCTGTCCTCCAAGTTGTGGTAAGATAAAATAAAGGGCTGTAAGAATGAAATCACAAAAATACATAGTTGCTAATGGGCAGCTATATTGGAGAGATCCTTCAGGTATATTACTATTATGCCTTACAGAAAGTGAAGTAGAAAATATAATGATAGAATTTCATGAAGGAATCTGTGGAGGACATTACAGTTGGAGGACTACAGCTCATAAAGTTCTGAAGGCTGGTTTCTATTGGCCAAAATTATTTGGAGATGTTTTTAATTGGGTTAGAGCATGTGATAAGTGTCAAAAATTTGCTGAGAGACAAAAGCTGCCTGCTCTGCCCCTAATTCCAGTTCATGTAAATGAACCATTCCAACAACGGGGATTAGATTTTATTGGAGAAATACATCCCCCTTCAAGTGGCCAACACAAATGGATATTAACAGCTACAGATTACTTTACAAAATGGGTGGAAGCCATACCTATGAGAAATGCTACAAATGTTGTAATTATCAAATTCATGGAAGAGAACATCATATCCAGGTTTGGCTGTCCAGCTAGAATTGTAACTGATAATGCACAGGCCTTCAAGTCCAATAAATTTGTAAGTTTCTGCCAGCAGTATAATATTGCATTAAATCACTCCACAGCTTACTATCCACACACTGGTATAATTTACAAAATTCGATCTAGCCAAATGACACACATTCGATACATATCTGCTGAAAGTAGAGTTTTAGAAGTAGATGAAGTGTCATAAATAACAAGCACCGTCTTGGCTTCCTCAGACATTAAATGTGTGTGTTCCAAGATTTACACTTTTCTGTTTGCTTCCAAACAGCAGAGACTCCAGAGACAATGCCCCATTTCCGTCGCACTTCCGACCTCTATAAACTGTCGCACTTTCGACGAAATGTGGTCCGACGTTTTGAACGTCGCTCTTCCAACGTCTGTAAACTGTCACAATTACGACGAAATGTGGTCCGACGTTTTGAACGTCGCTCTTCCGACGTCTGTAAACTGTCACAATTACGACGAAATGTGGTCTAAAGTTTTGAACGTCGCTCTTCCGACGTGTGTAAACTGTCACAATTACGATGAAATGTGGTCCGACGTTTTGAACGCCGTGCTTCCGACGCCAGATGACATGGTCAGAAGAATTAACCAACTGGTAGAATTGGAGGAAACACGGAGCCAAGTGAATCAGAGATTAGCGAAGTATCAGGAGAAAATGAAAAACATCTTTGATCAGCATGCAAAAGACAGGAAATTTCAAATTGGTGATCTGGTTCTCAGATGGGATATCCGGAGGGCTGAAAAGGGAAAACATGCTAAATTTGATCCACTTTGGTTTGGCCCATTTAATATTATGGAGCTAAAAGGTAATAATACATTTATTTTAGAAAATTTGCAGGGTGACTTGTTAGATGCCCCTGTGAACGGCCAATTCCTAAAGCCCTACTTTCAATTTTGATTCGGGCAGAGTATGCCTGTTGTATTATATTGTATATAGACTTTGTTTCAGTTTTTATTTTAAGGGATGTGTGCTAATGAGTTTTGAAGAAAAAGCAAAAGGGCCGAAGAGCGGAATCTACATACAAGATGATCAAGGGTCTGCAAGTTCTCGACATGTCCAAGGATGAACATGTCGTCCCCAGATGGAGCCGATGTTGTGCATGTCAACCCCTCCATTCAAATTTTTGGCCTACTGCCCCATATAAACCTTTCAAACCTGCTACCGTGGCCAAAAACCTCCATATTCTGCTTGTCGTTACCCTTTCCGCCCAAAAAATACACTGTACAAAGGCTAAAAATCGCAGTATAAGATTTATCAGGCCTAGCCCCTGCAGTTCCAGCCCCTTTTTTTTGTTCCCCATACGACTCAGGTGCTAGACCAAGCGCCAGATGGAAAGGAGCCTATCGTTAAAGTTTTCGAGCGCGTCTGGAGCCGTCCGATCAAATCCAATCGACGGAGCGGAGCCGTGCTTACCGTGGTGGTCCCCGTGCCCGTACCCGTTGCGAAACCGGCGGTTTCATTCCGCACCACCATTACTGAGAGGGCGGTATTCTCCGCGAGGCCAGCGATTCCATAGATCGCATGACAAGTGTCCTCATGTACAATTCCCGAAACCGCCCATTTCGCGCATTATTGTTCAGTCAAAGGTCGGGCAGCGGAATCATCGTCAGCCATCAGATCTCAAGTCCTCCATCCAACGGTGGTTATCCTCCGGAGCTGCACATGTTTTAACCCACGTCTATTGCGTCCCTGGCCCACCATTTCATTGTCCTCCGATGCGTTAAAACCGTCGATCTCATCCAATGATCGTGTGGCCCATATCATCCGCTTGACCACCTGCTGACCGAGCCTCCCACCATGTCAGCGCTACACGTGTTCACCGTTTCATCCTCTGCTATGCATATATATATATTTTTCATTCATATATACATTTCATCGTTTTCCCCTAGTCAACCCATCCACCTCCACCATCGTCCCTCTATGTTTTCCGCCACCCTGCTTTTCTTTCATCATCCTCTCAGATCTGTGCAATTATCTCCATTAACCCCACCATGTCCGCCATCCCTGTGATTGGTTCTATTTAACGAGTTTTTGTTTTTGCAGGATTCCCATGGCTAAAATTATCATAATTCGTCATTGCCATTACAGAGGCCGAGAATGCGCGGCAGGACCATGTTTCAGGAGCAAAATTAGTGGAAAAGATCCGGGAGTCGCTATGATGTGACCACCATTAAAGGAAGTAAGGATTTGAATCTATAGAACCCTCCAGAGAAAATCAAAAGGCAGATTTGGGTAGGCGAGAACATTAATGGGCAGCATGAAATATCAGTGAAGGATCGAGAGACACAACGTCCTGCATTAAAGGCCTTGGATTTAAATTCAAATATTGAAAGGTACAGTGCTCAGAAAGCAATGTTCTCAAGGTAATATTTCAGTCGAGTTTCCCTTCAGGAACGTGCAGAATGTTCAAGAAGAGTTACCCTCATGCCTTGTTCCTGAAAAGATGTTCTCCCAGTGCATTTATTTCTGGGGGTAGATTACAAAGTACAGTTAATTATATTTAGTCATTCACAGTGTGGGCGCGAATGTTTTCCGCCATTTTATTCAAATCAGATCATTAAATGTATCACCTACCTCATTCTCTAGAGTTTTCTCCTTCTCCTATAAAAACTAGAAAGAAAGACATTGTAAGGGTTCCAGATTTCTATCAGAAAACCGTGCAGTGAAAGGCTTTTGTATACATCTTGTAAAGTTTCTGTATGAAGGCTCAGAGCCCGTAGGGTTTCAGTGAGGAGGAGTTATAACTGTAATGAGGATTTTGGTCTTTGAAGGCTAATGAAAACATTGATGTGTAAAAGACTTGGTAAATATTTCTTATCTATTATCACTACTATAATACATGACTCTACTGTGACAAATTTGTGCCATGGGCACCTTTTCACGAATAATTTTTTTGGCACATGTCAAGTCTACTTCATTATACAATGAAAATGAAACAAAATGGGACACAAATGAGTTTTATTATTTAGGATGAGGAAAATCAAAATATTTTAGACAACGCTTAAAAGAAGTCAAGAAACCATAGAGGTAAGGCTAAGTCTATGGAGCATATCGAACTCAAGGATAAAGAGTTAATAAACATAGAGGGAAGGCTACATATATTGCACATATAGACCTTGAGGCATTTGTGAGAGATAAAATACGATAGGAAGGAAGCTAAGTGGTAGAAATATAACCCACTATCCAAAAAATGCACAACTTGCGTTCTTACAATGTACCCACCACAAAATATCTCCAATATTCCCCTTCACATTTCAAGGGTATGTTATTTGATACTTCTTTTTGAATTGGCTATATGTTATCTATTAATAATATATCGCAAAAGTTCCATGTTCATCCTCCCTTGCAACCTACCTTTAGGCGAAACCAAGTCTACGGGGGTACCAAAAAAAAATAATGCCATATGTTCTTAAGGTTTCCTATCAAACTATGGATAATATAAAAAGATATAGATTCACATATATTCATAGAGGTCCTAAAATTTACTGGTTGATAGATGGAGAGAATTCATGGTACAAGACTTAAATAAATTATGTTCTTCTAGCTAACATGAAAACTAATTTTAAACTAAGGAAACTTGGGATGCTTGAAAACTAGAGGATATATCTCCCTCTATATCAATGTACCCTTGGGGTTGTAGACTCACATCATTCTCCTTGTTAGTTTCCTGATTAAGAATTGGTTTAACTTCTTCAACCTCCTTGTTTCTCACTTCAAAGCCACAAATTGATATAATTATATGGTCATTTTTAATCTAGCCTATCCAAATTTTCCTCTACTTGATTCAATTTCTACAAAATTTGATTGCTTGTTGGCTTCTAGGTCATAATCCACCTTAACCTTCTCTTGCCAATATAGTTCTAGTAATCTAAAGCATTTTGATTCTTGACCCCTAGTGTGACATATATTTGACATCCATGGTTGAGCTTCCACATTAACAAGGGCATCAGGAGTGTTTACTCTATCAGCCTATTGATGGAAAAAAATGACCATGTAAAACATCAAGGAAATCACCCAATCAAGACCCCAATTAGACCCTTTTTCCGTTTTGGATGGTGATTTCAACTTGTTATGGGCCAGATTGCCTCAACCGAAATCTAACCTAAAAAAATTCTCAATCTAATCTAAAACTAATCTAAATGCATAATTATCTCTAAATCTAGCTTACTTGTTGATATATAATATTATTTGTTGGTATTAACACGCAAAATAAAAAGACCTTCCTTCTCGCAGTATGCTTGGAAGAGGAAGTATTTTTGAGCTTGTCGAAATAAGGGATCAACTAGGCCACAAGGATGCTTGCTCCTGCATAAGGAGACTTTTGTTTCTATTTAATTATGACTAAATCTAAACGTAGTACTAGCTAATAATGCAAATGACAAATAAAATTTTCATAACTTAGAAAATAGGAAGTAGTTCCTAGATACCAAGTGAAATGGTGATTAACCTGAGTTTTGTGATTAATATTGAATTGCAGAAGTAGTTCTAAGATATGATATTATTTAATTTCACTCATGCTCTATTTAAAGAAATATTACAACCTACAAAATTATTAAGAATACATATTTTCACATGGAAATAGTTTTCATGCTCAAGTGATTGTTAAACCAATCTATATTAATAAATTTATGAGAAATTAGTTTCCAAAATTTAATTAAATATATGAGCAGATCAAGAGCTAAATGGTGGATCTATAGAGTTATAAAACTAGGTAAGTAGTCGGTCATATAAACAATGTTTTGCATAAATAACACTAGTGCCACAATATGCAAATATTAACATAAATCTACCGTAAACAAAAGTATATAATTACATTCAAACAACATAATAGCATTTGAACTTAAATAAAATCATAAAATTTCGAATCTTGTGGTCTTTATTTTACAAATAATTCTCCAACAACCATCCCAGGATACCAAGCTTTGTCGGAAAATAATGGAGTCACAATAGCGTAAGGTCTACCTCAACAACAAAGATCAAATCTCAGGAAGAAAATCCCCAACAAATGGATTTGAGTTTCTATCTAATCCTACAAAAAATCGCCCATTTACAATAGTGTAAAGAGTTTCTCCCTTGCAGAATAATGGAACCCCAACCTCCTTTTAAGAACTCATATTTATCATTATTCAATCAAATCCAAAAAAGGAGAGTTGTTTCGAAATAGTTGAATATATATTTTGATATCTGAAAAATTCCCCTTGTTTCTCAATTACTCTAATCCCATAGATATTAGGCTCCAGGTCATGATTTCCCTCAACAAACTTTGCAAACAAATTAACAAAATTATAATTAAAAGCATGTCAAACTTGGAAACAAAACCCTAAAACAAAACATTCGAAAACAATAATTATTAGGAAACCCAAATTAATCAATTAATAAAAACTAAATATAAGATCTCCATTACTTCCTATTATTTTTTAACAAGAAAATGAATAATCTTGGAAAAAATCTCAACAGCAAAACCTTTAGGATGTTAAAATTTTCCTAAAAAGCACTCGAAAAACTCAAACTATTGCAAACTCACAACCCTATTTTATGTTGAATTTTAAGGGTATTAAATGCATAAGTTTGGTTAAGTAAATGTTTCCATATTGCTCCCTCTAAATAAACTTTCCAATGAATTATCTTGGACCTAATTTCGTGCGAGTTCAGAGTCCTATAATTGTTTAAACTCAATCTGGGCAACGTGTTTGGGCATGTTCTATTCTATAATTTCGAATTAAAAATTAAATCACATATACATGGAAATAAGTCCATGTAGGGGTTATTATAAGATATGGTGAAATAACATAATGTAGGGGTGATTATAAGATATGGTGAATTAACATATTGCATGAAGTAAAGTGGAGACCATGATGGAGGGACCAACATTGGTGGACCATGGAGGAGGGAAATAAAAATGCAATGGAATATTCATGAGTTAAATGTGGACAAAGGGACCCACACTAATATATAATTTACAACTTGTGAAAATGAAATGTGAGCCAACGTGGAGGGGGGTCATCTTGGTCTCGACCAAAACTAAAACTTTCGAATTTAAAAATTGCCCAAAATTTACATGTCCCTAGGCATAAACTTTTGACTAAGAAAAACTGTCCAAAATTTATATGTCCCTAGGCATAAACTTTTAAGGAAAACTGCCCAAAATTTATATGTCACTAGGCATAAAGTGCCCAAAATTTATGTCCCTAGGCATAAATTTATATGTCCCTAGGCAAAGTTTCCATCTCGGTGTTTCAAGTGGGCGCACTCATGAATGTACCGACGGTCGCGACGGGAAATTTGTCGTCCTTTGTTGTGAAATTTGTCGTCTAGGACATTAAAACTTTCGTCTCATGACATTCAAAAAAAAAATTCTAAGTTCAACCGTTTGCTATTAGACGTCATGTATATCTATGGGCAGAAATCTCTCGTGGTTTCGGTAAGTTAATTTTAGCGTAAGGAGGAGGAAGGCCTAAGAGAATGAGAGAATTAGTTAACGCTAGGGTTACATTGGATAAAATTTCTAATAAATCATGTGGACTCCTTTCTCATTCATGTGGAGTAAAAATTCATTAATTGCATTAGATGTCATAAGGAGAAGAGTTAGGTTGTAAAGTTTACATGCTATAATATGTTATTTTTATAAATGTTAATTTTAGAATGTACATACAATGTTTTCACCATATGTCTAGATTATAATATTTATTAAATCTTAAGTTTTAAAGTTTATAGTATATTTTCAATTTATTTTTATATAAATATTTACAATATTTGTACATTAATATATTAACTATATATAATAATTTTTTAATATTTATTAATATTATAAAAATGTTTATATATATATATATATATATATATATATATATATATATATATATATATATATACATTTTTTTTTTTCAAGTGGACATAAAGGTGAAGTCTTGGAGATGGGAATAAAAATCTTTCAAATTTTCAAAAGGCGATAAATTTCTGTCTAGAGGTCATGATCATGAAAAATTTCAATAATTGATAAGGTATCAAAGAGGCGAAAGCAATGGAACAATAAAAAATAAAATATAGGAAAATAAAAATCACTCAAAATAAAGCAAATCAAAGTGATCGAAAAAGGACATTAGTAAAATTTATATGGGCCCCCCCATAATTTTGAGAAAATTAAAGAGAGGTGTTGAGGCCTCAACAATTGGCAACATACTAGCATAAAATTTATCAAAAATTTAGAAGATAATTTCCATAATATTCCTAATCATTTCATCACTTTCCATGGATCCCACGTGAGATGGATCAAAGTAGTAGAAATTTGTAAAGATGAAATTACTTAGTATCAACCTAGTCTCAAAAGAATGAATCTGATTTGAAGATAAATCTATTTTCTTTCTATTATTGGATAGAGGAGGTACAAATAGGGTGTTTTAAGATAAGAGCACATCCATTTCATGTAAAGCTATCTCTTTTTCTCAACATCGCTTCACTGCCTGCAAGTGTACATAGCCTCGAAAAATATGTCTCGATACCATACAAGCATGGCCCCACTGTCAGCGAATGTCCATAGCCCTAACAAGTTTACTTGTACTTCCCACATTGAAAGTGGATTTAACTCTCTAACGCTTCCACCCTTTTGATTTTCTTAATTGGAGAATTACATTTAGAAATTGGGTGAAGAGAGAGAGGAGGTACATGAGGTGTTTTTATTTAAGAAAATAGATGTCATACTTTTAATTTTTTCTACCCAACAACCTTCCCTACACCTACTAATGTAGAGGATTTATTTAAAAGTGGAGGGAAAAAGGGATGGATTTAAGGAAAATACTAGAATCAAATTTTTCCTTTAAAAAGATGAAACATACCACTTGAAACAAATATAAGTGTTCATCCAAAGTCTTGGGCCATTGTAGGGAGAAGAAACTTTACAAGGTTGATATTTTCAGATAAATTAAAACCCACTCTATTAAGCGAGTATAGATTTCCTGTAGCCGCCATTTGATGCTACATAGGAAAATATTCCTGCATATAGATCTTGAAAGCATCAAAAAATCAAATTCTAAAAAAAAGTGAAATCAAACAATTTACGCAAATGGTGTAAGAGCTAAGTTCAAACTAAGGACAAATCACTATACAAAGTGAAAAAACTAGCATAACAAAAATTTGTAACTACCAAAGAAAGCAAGTTAGAAACTCAAAAGAAAAGGTAAAAATAAGTCATGAAAACATAGAAATCCCGACAAGTCCAAATGAGAAAAGATATTTGAACATAGAAAGAATATAAGGTTAATTTTTCCTATAAGTTGAGATTATGATTATGATTACTTATGACTCACAAGTTTATTATTAATTAGAATTCTATTACAAAAATAAAATTTTAACTAAAGCACAATTATGCTTGCAAATTTATTCATGAGTACTTCACCAAAATGATACTTATTTATCATATCTTACTTTATGAAAAATGCCAATAAGCTTTAATGATGGGATTTTACTGATAAAGCTTGAAATAAATATTTGAAGAAAACAAATATAAGCAAGATGGCAAGAAATGAATAAGAAGAAAAGGTAAGTAATTACCTTTGCGATAATGCCAAGGCCAAGGTTTTATGTAGACATTAAGTGGCATCGTTAGGAAAAGGCCAAGGTTTTATGTAGACATAAAAACTTAATGAGAAGTTCAAGCGCAAAATGACAAGAAAAGATCTTCATCTAATTATTTTTATAAAGTGGGCATGCGTGGATACATCGAGGACTAAAGGTTAAGAAAGGAAAGTTCATGTTAACCAAAGAGAAACTTTCTTTCTCACCTCGGTAACTTTCCAATGGGATATCGTTTGTTTAAAATGGCATGGACTGAGATTTTTTTATGTCCTGAGACATCAAGGAGGATGAAAATTGATGGCATGTCTAAGTACTTAATCTTTTCTATAAGCATTAGAAGCATTAGGCTGGAATTTGCAAACAAAAACAATCGAGAATGAAGTGCATGTACAAATTTATTTTCTTACTGTAAACCAAAGTACAATTTTTCGAAATTAAAAATATTATGATTGAATGAATACTTCTCTGAAAAATTCTATGTATAGTGCTTTGAATTATTTTCAAATCTTCTCCAGGAAGGAAAAATATGTGAAGATATCATCTCCTTCTTATTGTCCCTGCTGCTGTCGGTCACTACACATCAGATTTTTTCTGATTATGACATTAATTCACTTTGATTAGACATATGTTTTCATTTTTTATTTTTTTTTGCCATGGTTCAACTATAAGATTTATTATTTTTTATTTATTTTAATTATTTTAATTTGTTTTTCTGGGATTCTATTGGTTGCAAAATTCAACATGTTATTGCAAATTTCATAGATATTTGTGTAGACCACTTCATCTATGATTGCGCATTTTAAGAAAATTGTACGGTTTGTCAGGTGAACGACGGAAAAACTGCATCGAAAATTGTACGGTTTTTCAGGTGAACGACGGCAAAACTGCATCTTGAGAACACCAGATCCAACCCACGCTGAACACCATATCCAAGCCATACTTGAATATCATGATTAGAATTAGAACATAAGACTCCAACTATTCCAGCCAATCAAATAAACGAAAGTTAAAAATAAAAATAATTTAACAAATAAATAATTTCGTTGCATAATATGACCATTATAAAACACCATTTAATTTTTGGTCCAACCGCAAATAAATCATGGTCAACGTAATATCCATTGCCGCAGAGGATGATAACACAGATATGCCATTTAAAAAATATATATGAAATTTAATTGCAAACTTTTAAAGTGTATTTTTACTAACAAATCACCCTTAATCGAAACAAAGTTTAAGGATTTTTTTGATGGCGTGTCCATTACTGGCATGGACCTTCCATCTAGAGACTCAACAGCTTCCATGTAGGTGACACATTTTATTACGGTCTCCCGGTGAGGGTTCGATTTTTTTTTCCCATAAAAGAAAAAAAATCATCTTAACCAGGAAAAAAAATAGTGTCACACAAAACTATATCTTAAATACGAATTTAACATGACTTTAGAAATCTAATTTTTTGGAAAAAAAAATTATGAGTTTATATATTTATAAATGCTTTGTATAATTATCTATTTTTAGTAACATTTTAATTTTGATAACAGATTGATATTTTTACACATTATATTTGATAACAAATTGATCTTTTTACACATTATATTGGATTAAAAAATAAGTCTCTTGATTCAATAATTAAAAAAAATTACAGTATTCCAAAAAATACCAATATACTACCAATTAATCAAGATAAAAATATAAATTTAAAAAAAAATACCTAATATCCTATAAAACCAAAAAACTACAAAAATATAATCTAAAGATAACATTATATCATTCTTCAAGCATTATATTATTCTTCAAAAGTATGCAAAAAAAATGAGAAAAACTGTAAACAAGTATCATATTGTTGGCATGGGGAGAGCATAGATCCCATCATAAAATTAAACATGTGCAAAATGTTGATGGACCATCAAATACCCCTAAGTAAACCAAATGCAGCAAGTGACCACAAAGATTTGTAATTAAATTTTAAAGAAATTTCTTGCTTCCCATAAACCCAGGAAATTCATATTTTTTTCTTTCACATATTGTCAAGAAAATTGTTGCTTCATTGGTAGGAAAGGAATTTGACACATGCCCTTTAATGTGTGCAATCAATGTTAACAAGACTTTTCAATTGTATGTTCAATGCATCAACACTATCATGTTCATTTGGAAAAGGAAAATGACTACGTTATATGTTAAGCATTTGAATTTGACAAGTTCATTGTACATGAGACTTTTTTCTATTTCTATATGTAATTATATTTATTAAGTGAGCATTAGTTATTCACATAATAATATTATTTATATTTCAAATAATGTTTTAAATTTAAAAATATTACAAAATTATTAAAAATATAATGCATTATTATTTATATTTCAAATAATTTGCATCTATGAATATTTTAAATAAAAAATATTAAAAATATAATGCATCAATTATATAAGAAAAAAAACAAATTTAATTAGAATGTCATCTAAGTTGTAATGGTTAATTTGAAAAGAAAGAAAATAAAAAATGTTAGGATATCATTTTAGTGCTAATTTTCTATTTATAATATAAAATAACAAATTACATTTAAAAAAACTTTTAAACATAATTTAAAAGCAAAGATTTTTCTGGGCTCTCTAAAATAAAATTCAAATATAATAATCTGTATTTCTTACATCGATAAATTATAAATCTTATTAATAAATGAGAAAGTATAATAAATTAGACATAAAAATTGTCTAAATAATTGAAAAGGTTTTTGAACTTATGCCATGATGGAACAATTACCATAAATAAATAAAACTATTAGTTATTCAATGCATCTTAATTTGAAAAAAAAAAAAAATTATAATTTGATTAATATTTAAAACATTTTAATTTAAAAAATTATAAATATTATTATGAATACATTAATTAATAAAATCACTAGGTGTGATTTAAATTATATAATCAATTATTCACAAAACATATTTAGTGGTGATATTATATATATTGTTATTATACCTGCATTATGAATCAAAACCACATTTTATTAAAAAATAATGGTCCTTGAGAGAGTGATTAGCTAACTTTTTAAATAGTTTAAATTCAAGAGCTCCAGCAATTGTTACAAATAAAATATTTTTATTGGTGAATGTAAAGCAATAAAATAATCTTATTGGCAAATGTAAAACAATAATATGGAAGATCTAATATACACATCAAATGCATATGCTCATGGGTAGTTCTAGTAATTATCAATATGCATATTTTTTACTTTAATTTAATTATATTTAAACTAAATTAAGCAGCAACTTTATTACAAAGAAAATCCTCATAGATATGCTCAAACTCAAATTGCAACAATTATTTCTAATTTAAAATAACTATACTTTATTGCAAAGAAAATCTTCATAAACATTCTCAAACTCAAATTGCAACATCTCTATAATTACATTAAGGGGCATGTAATAGCTACCCATAGACATTTTCAAGATCACATTGCAACATTACTATATTTAAATTAAGCGGCAGGTAGTGTATTTTGATTAATTAAAAGCGAGAAAAAAAAAATAAGAACTAAAGCAAGAAAATAGAAATAAGAACTAAAACTACTCCTATTCCTATCCTACTTTAATATGCAGGGACAACCAGGACTAAGTATGATATTTCTGATGGATTCTAAGTATGATATTTCCAATGGATTCATTCATTCTGCCTAAGTCCTAGAGGAAAATGCACTCCAAAAATTAATATTGCAAGTTTAATTAGTATTATACAATATAAAAACAAATTATATATATACCTATTTTTAACATTTTAAGAAAATAAAGAGTGAAATTTTGCTTGAAATGTTTTCTCCAACCATTTGTCTATCCTATAATGGAAATCATTGTGAAATTATTGGAAGGAAAACATGATTGGAACAACAATATGCTCACCCTGTAGTGAAAATTTAATAGTGTGTACAATAGAAAAATTATTAGCAATCTTCGTCAAAATTGATTTTTCCAAAAAAATTTCAAATGTATCACCGAAGTTAAGATATTGAAAATATTTTAAATATATCATAATATTTGTAGATGGATAAGAGAGCTGGAAAGATTGAAATGATACACTCTTTAAGTGTTCAATCTTGTGGAATATTTATTCCAGCAAATAGAATAAGTTGGTAGGACGTAAACATAAATTGAAATTGGCTTGATTATCCATAGTTCCAAACATGGCTTGTTCTGCTACTAATTGGCATTGATCGATAATTGTTGATATTGCACTGCATGTGATACCTCGCTTGCACTATCACCGTTCTCCTTAGTTGACTTCTTCCTTTGAGTTGTTTTCTTCTTGTGCTTCCTTACCATAATCCCTTAGATCTCCTTCTAGCTATTAAACTAATTCCTCAAGGAACTGGCTCTGATACCAAGTGTTAGAAATATTGAGAGGGGAGTGAATCAATATTTCTTGTTGAATCAAGTTTTAACTAGGTTAATTTTTTCTTTGCAATGTTAATTTAGTCATCATTTAACTAGTAGCACATTATGATGGTAGACTTAAGCATAATAAATAAACCATGAAAAACATATAATCATAAAGATATGTGAACTAGAGTAGTGTAACACATCAAAAAATCAACATACGCATCATCACATAGGAACACCAAATATTAGGTGGAAAACCCAATTAGGAAAAACCACCACTGTTGTTGTCTTTGTCTTCTTCTTATTACTATAAAGAAATTATTATTTTGCATCTTGAACTGGCATAGAATTCTACTAGTGCAAAGACTACTACCTATTGGAGGCTTCCATCTCCTATTGTTTCTTCAGCTACCGCTAGAAGGAAGCTACTACTCCTTGAATGAGTTTTCTGACCACCACCAAAAGGAAGCTACCACTCCCTCACTGAAGGATCCAACCCTTAGACCCTTTTTGGACATTGTTTCAGAATATTTCACATTGGATCCACCTGCATCAAAATTAAATCCTATAGGCCACGTTTCATCCAATTTTGAAACTGGACCCACATATAAAATTACGTTCATCAGTCTTGTTCATAGAACAATCAATAGAAAATACAATTTTTCCTCAATAAATGACCACATACATAATCAATAAATCTGGTAAAACAATCAAATTCATTGTATAAATCTATGTATTTGTTCAACATGTGAATCTAATAGTAAACCCTAATGGTATCTAACCAAACCCTAGTAGCTTCAAGTTGTTTACCTAAAATCCAATCCCAACACTGTTGAACTCAAACTTATTGTAACATGAATTTCCATACAAATCAATTTTCTCCCAATCAAAATATGACTCTTCACTCATTCAAACATCAATGCAAAAATATACCATAATAGTATCACAACTTTCAAAAACATACAAGCCTTTAGATGACATTATGATAATGTACTAGACATATGGAAATTCATCTCAATAGCCACAATATTATACTAGTCTCCGCTCAAGCATAATATCTCACTGTTATACATGTCTTAAACTAGCAACGTGTACTCTAAATGAAAATAATATATAAATCCTTTGCTCATATAATAATCAAATTCTCTGATGTATGAACATACTCATGCTCATCAATACATGACTAGGCTCATCTCATTAATTCACTCACCATAAATAAAACAAACTTCCCCCATACAATCAATACCATAATCTAACGTTGCATACATAGTATCATATACATATCATATTACCAACAATACAGATAACCTTTAATCCTTGCAATCAATTAACTTCATCGACCACTGAATACAATCTCTTCTGTTAATAGAAATATTCACAAATACAAAATACAAACAATCTTTATTTTCTCCATTCATCAACTTAAACTAACAAAAATAGCATAAATCACAATCTCAAGTATCTATATATCACCATGACAGATGAATCATATGCTCATCAAGATATTCTCTTAGTTGATAATGTAGAAAATATAATAAGAACAATATATGTCTAGTGAAGCCTTTCTTGCAACCATAATTCGTTACCATAATCACTCATTTATGTCATTGCTTATTTGCTCAAGGATCTATACAACAATAGTGATGTACCTCTGATTATAGGTTTGTCAAAGAATATGAAAATATCATCCCCATATACCATACATAATCAAAGGCACTATATAGGATGAGCACTCTAGAGTTTGTATAATTGAAGTTTCAGTTGAAGGAAATGCTTGACAAGGGATGAATTAGGCAAATTCTATCATCGTGGGATGCACCAGTGTTGTTTTTGAACAAGAATGATGGAAATCTCAGGTTATGCATTGATTATAGGCATATGAACAAGGTAACAATAAAGAACATGTATGTGTTGTTGAGGATTGATGTTGTTTGATCAGTTGAAGGATAAGCAATGTTCTCTAATATTTATTTGAGATCATGATACCATCAGGTACGCATTAAAGAAGAGGACATATACAAGACAACTTTTTGGACTAGGTATGGGCATTGTGAGTTTGTTGTAGTTCCATTTGGTTTGACTAATGCTCCACCTCCTTTTATGTGTTTGATGAATAATGTGTTGTGTCCTTATTTGGATAAGTTGTTTATTGTATTTATTGATGACATCTTGATATATTCTAAGGATGAGGAAGAGCATGCCAAACACTTAGTAGCAGTATTGAGATTGTTTAGAGAGAATCAGTTGTATGCTAGGCTAAGTAACTGAATTTTCTTTCAAATAGAGGTACATTACGTAGGACATGTGGTTTCCAAGGAAGGTATAGAAGTGGATCCAGAAAAGATAAGGGCTATCATGGAGTGGTAAGCTCCTAGAAATGTGGATGAGGTAAGATCATTCATGGGGATAGCAGGTTACTATAGGAGGTTCATCAGGAACATCTCGTGGATTGTATATCCTATTACGTCACTATAGAGGCAAGGTAAGAAATTTGAATAGATAGAGGAATGTGCAAAAAAATTTTAATAGGTTAAGCAGTTGTTGATGAATGCTCTAGTGTTAAATATTGCAGATCTGGATAAAGATTTTTGTGGTGTGTACAGATTATTGTAAGAGAGGAATTGGAGGAGTCCTTATGCAGGAAGGATAAGTAGTATGTTATGAGTCATGAAAACTGAATGAGCATGGGCATAATTATATGACACGTGATCTTGATTTGGAAGGGATCATTCATGAATTGAAGATGTGGAGGCACTATATTCTTGGAAGAAGGTTTGTATTGATGAATGATCACAATGGATTGAGATACTTGTTTGACCAACTAAATCTAAATGTTAGGAAATCTAGATGGTTGGCCATGATTAGTGAGTTTGAATTTGAGATCAGGTACGTCAAGGGTAGATAGAACAAGGTTGCAGATGCTCTTAGCAAGGGGATACATGTGAATAATATAGTAGAAATGAGTTCTTATGGGACAGACTTACATGATTGGATCTTATAGTCAATAAAACATGATAACAAGTACATGGAGCTTATGCAGATGTTACAGAAGGGTATAGGTGAGAAGGATGTGGACTATAATCTTACATTAGATGGATTGATCAGATTTAGGGACAATATATGTGTTAGACAAAAATGAGTTCAATAATACTACATTGCGAGGGTTTCATGAAAAATGGTATTCAGGTCACCCAGGATACCAACATACATTAACAACAGTGAAATTTTTTTATCATTGGCCCAATCTAAGGAAGAACGTGGTATATTTTTTGGCTAGATGTTTGGACTATCACCGGGTGAAAGAAAAATGTAAGCATCTAGGTGGACTAATACAACCAATTATGATTCCAGAGTGGATCTGGGAGGTAATTTCCATGGATTTCATTACAGGTTTGTCAAGGACATCTAGATAGCATGATTACATCATGGTTTTGGTTGACAAGTTGACAAAGGTAACTCCCTTCTTTCCAGTAAAATCTACATATTCAACTAGTGATGTGGCATAGGTCTTCATTAGAGATGTGTAATATTACATGGTGTTCCACGGAATATTGTGTCAGACATGGATACTTAGTTCACTTCCAAGTTTTGGAAGGAGTTGTTTGTAGCTTTTGGATAGAGTTGGCCTTCAACACAACTTATCATCCACCTATATATTGAAAGGCGGAGAGGGTCAACATTATTTTGGAGGACATGTTGAGGATGTATGTGATGCAACAAAAGAGGAGATGGGAGGAGTATCTTTCGTTGGTTGAGTTTTCTTACAAAAATTATTACGAGGAGCAGCTCAGGATGAGCCCATTTGACGCACTATATGGGCGGATTTGTAATACTCCCATCAGTTTGAGTGATCCAGTGAATAGGGTGTTGATATGACCAGATATTTGGCAGAAATGGAATACAAAATGCAGGTAATAAAGACGAATTTAAAGGAAACACGGGACAGGAAATTTTTTTATGTAGATCAGAATAGGATGTCTAAGGAGTTTCAGGTTGGGGAATAGGTGTACTTGTGCGTCAAGCCCAAGAATAATTGCTTGAGCATTGGATCATGTGCCAAGCTGACACCCTATTTTGTGGACCTTTCAAGATACTTGAAAGGATTGGAAAAGTAGCCTATCGACTTTCACTTCCTCTGACAGTGAAATTCCATGATGTTTTCCATGTGTCGTTTCTTAAGAAGTATGTTAAATATGTTGATCATATGATTGACTTGTTTGTATTGTAGGTGGAGCTAGAAGGCGAATTACAGCTCGAACTGAAGTGTATTTTGCAGAGAAATATGCTCATGCTCTGGAACCAACCAATCGAGTAAGTTAAAGTGCAGTGGAAGAACTTTAGTCCCGATGAAGCTACATTGGAGATGTTGGATCAGATGCGGGCTATGTATCCTTCTCTATTTGTTAGCTGAGTGAGCATTTTTGGCATATGTTTTGATGTGATGTTTTGGTATATATATATATATATATATGAGATCTTTTATAAAGCTCCAATAATCAATATGGGTGTCATGTCGTTATGGTTGTCATGTTGTTATGTTTGTCATGTTGGTTTGATTCTTAGCAAGTTTATCATTATAAATACTACAACGAGGTAGGTTATAAATCTCCATGGGCTTTGGAATTGCATAGTGGAATTTATTGGCATTTATTTATGAAAATAATGGAAAATAGGAGGAAAGGAAGGTGAAAGGTGTCATGTTTCATGTCAGGAGGAAAATGAAGGAAAATAATGGAAAATTGAAGAAATTGGAGGCCTCATTAATAAAAAGGCTTATGAGGATCAGTACTTACCTTTTGTAAGTTCGGTTTTGGATCTCTCTCTCTATTCTCTCTCTCTCTCTCTTTCTCTCTCTCTCACACACACACACTCTTGGACACTTATATTTTTCTTGGATCACTCTAGCATTGAATTAAGGAATGAAAAGGAAGGAAAAGGGAAGAAAATATCAAGCAAGGAAGAGTAGGATCAAGCAACTACAATGATATTACTTGCAGGTATCTATTTTCATGTGTGATTTTCTTGCTATATTTGGCATGAATGGTACATGCATATGTGGTTTTGATTCTCTTGTTGTCATTGGCATGGGTTTTCCCAGGTGTGACAATGTTCTTTAGCCTTGCCTTGACATTTTCGGATAGCCACGGTGTGGTGGGTTCTCTTATATTTATTTGAGCTGTATTTCCTGACGGACTCGAAGTCGAGTGGGGTGGTCATAGGATTATTCACAAGGCCTAGGAATCCTGGGATGGGATACACGGTAAAGCCTGGTTGTGAATGCCTCGATTGAGAGTAGGAATCCTCGACCAGTGAATGGTTGCATACATAGTAAATCTCAAAGGTGAATATCCATGATTGAGCCTAGGTATCCTTGAACCATGAATGGCGAGATACACGGTATATCTGAGAGGGGAGTACCCTTTATTAGGCCTAGAAATCCCTTGATTAGTAATGGCGGGATACACTTTAAATACCATAGGGTTCAGACCCTGTAGGCCTATGAATCCCTTGACCTGTAATGATGAGATGCATGGTAAATCTAAGAGGTTGAGATGGGAAAATTTCTCATGGTTTAGGTGGAGAGATCCAAAGGCATACATGCTTGTTTAGGGCCCAGTGATCTAGTGGGGATTGTGGTAAAGTCTGAGGAAGCCCTAGTTGGTTTTGTTGTGAGTCCCACATTCATGCTTGGAATATGGCTGAAAGAAAGATTTGGTTAAGCCCAATCTATGGTCAGGTGGTTCGTCAAATTATCATGTCTTCTTAGATTATGCATTCATTAATAAAATATCCTTCTCCTTGGTATTTCATGTGTAAATGTACTAGTTCATATGTGATTCGTATGGTTGTTATATCCTTGTTATTTCTGTTGGTTCTATGTTGGTTATGAGTATGTTTTATGAAAAACTTGAGGCATGGCTCTCATCATGTTTTGATTACTAAATGAATGAAAAATTAATATATGACCTAATATATGATAATGAAAATATTATGATAAGGAATCATTTCTTCTTTAGGAATATTAGATAAGTATGATACCCCTATGCTCAGATCTATTTTTGTGACATGTAGATTGCATATTTGTGACATGTTTGACGAAATTCCTATCATGGCTAGTAGGGTTTAGATCAAGTACTTGTAACAATGATTACATTAGTAGATTTGTTCCATTTTTATTATTCATTCTAGAAGGTTTCATGATTTTTTGTGTAGTGGCTTGAGCCTTGGCCCAGAAAAAGTGGCTCAAAATCTGGGGTCACTGGCACAGAACTGCCTAAAAAAATTCCATGGTCATTGGCATGCCTTACTGTTGGAGAGACTGGAAGGCCTCAGTTGCATGCATGGCTTGTCATGGGAGTGGCTAAGAGTCTAGATTAGTGAAATGTCAAGTTTCCTAGTAGTTGGTCACCTGTAAGGGTTGGATGGAATGCCTCAACAAAGAATTAGAATTTACATACCGCTACATCATTGGAGATGCATTTCTATTATTTTCTCCCCATATTCCACCCTGATGGGACCTACTAACCTGAGAACACTTTGTCATGATGAAAAATTAACTTCAAAACTTTGGAGAGTCCACTAGAGAAAACAAAAATATATTCAGATGACTAAAGTAATTAATAATTAAAATATGACCATTAGAAACCTTACTAACCCACCACCAAGTCATCATTTCTTTTACTTCTTCCATCATCTCTTAGATCACCAAAGTCCAATCCTTTCTAAGATTGGAATAATATTTTAATGGTTTCACGTGGGAACATATGAGTCCAAGATGGAAGTTTAACTTTTATCATCACTCATACCAAGGTGAAAACCTACTACAATATCTTGAGATCACACCCCATTTGGGGATTTTGAACTTTCTAATGAATTTGTGTGCAATCATTTTTAAGATGAATTTATGGATGTCACCCTATTCCTCCTATACTTTTCCCTATATAAAATAGACTCCCTCATTGGTTAGATTATTTTCCAAACCATTAACCTTATGTTTGACATGCAAAATGACGATATCTAGGAGGTGCTTCATTAGAGTGGCTATACTTTCTATCCTTGCAAAAAGATACTATTTTATGGTTATCTAATGCACCTTGGAGCCATGTTGAAGTTTTTTAAGGGTATTGATGATAATTTTCCAATTCCCTTCAATATTGACTTTCCATATCTAATAGAGTATGCTACCTATAGACCATTTTTGAAGGCCATGATTTTGTTTGCATTGTTAGCATCCCATCCCCTATAGTCTACATGTTATGAGAATATTGCCTTCATGGTTTTTAAAAAATCCCCATATACGTAATATAGGACCTATATTTTCCTTGGAAGTGCCATTTAAAATGAGGTTGATGAAATTGAAGGGTGGCTTTGACCAAAATTTTAAATTATTTTCAAGAACTCCTATGGGAATCAAAAGGTCTTTAAGATTTTCTAAGTTTACCCCCCATTGTTAAACAAGCAAGGGATCATTGGGGAATCCTTACTCTCTATTATTTTCCAGATTAGACTAGGTATTATTTTCTTAGCATTCTTTGATATTGGGAGAAATAGAGAGAGCTAAGTTGGTACTTAGATATTCAATTATATTAATTGATCATGCAATGCAAATAAAAATTAATGTAAAGGTTGTAGAAATATAAAGCACAACAATATAATGAAATTAGTAAACTCATATTATTACATAGTTATATATGTAAGGCACATGAATGCTTTCTAAGGCCCTAAAACATTGTAATTTTATGATCAATGATATCCATATTTGGGTAGTGAATGGATCTTGGCCTTCTCCACTATATTCTCATTACATCCAATGTTGAGAGTATTTATCTTAGTTAGTCACACTTATATATACTCATATTTTGCTTCTCTTAACTATTGTAACAACTCATCAAATCTTCTTGACTTCCCAAGTGTTTTTTCTCTTTCCTCATGGCCTTTGGTCTTTATGGTTGTAACTCCTCCATTTTTTCCATCTTCCATGCATGACATATTCATCCCTTAATTCTCATACAATTTTCATGTGTTTATTAGTTCATTATTTCCTTATCATCAATCCACATCAAAATAATTCCATGTCTTATCCTTTATTCGGTATCTATCTATGTCTACATGGCTTCTCTTTTCTACATCCACTCTATCTATGACCATGTCATTAGATGAGAATTTTGTAATACACTCTCCTTATGATAAGCAACTTGCATCATCTATATAGAACATGTTCACACCATATTATATGTCCATTTTCTAATGGAAGTAAGATAATTTTTTAGCAAATTAAAATTCTTTTAAGGAAAATATTTGATAAGAATATGAAAGAAAGTTTAGGCATGAGAAAAGTTCCACCATGGCTCGAGGCTTATGCATGGAGGAAAAATACCCTTAGGTGTTTTCCTCAATTTTGAATCAAAATAGACCATTTAAATTTTTATAATATATCCATATCAATGTGAATTCAAACTCTTTATATCATTGCATTTTGAAACTGAAAGGAATTTATCTGTAAGATTAGAAATTTATTCTTCTAATGTACTATATAAAATTATGCCTTCTATTCAACAACTCTCATCCATATTATGTGATATTAGAATGTTCCATCAACTCTCTTTTTTTTCATGATCTACAATAACTCCTTTAGTCCACTTCTTGATAATTTGTCCAATAAAACCAAATACCTACTTTTTGATACCTCATCCATTGTCTATTAATTTGGTGATTCCTCTATTGATCTATCCACTTTTATTTGATTCCTCTCTAATATTGTAACTAAAAAAACCTATTTTGAATGAAAAATATAATAATAATATGGAATACATAGAGCTCTACCATGATCTAATATCTATGAATAGTGGAATAATTCCCTTAGTGGGTTTTCCATATTTTTAATCAACCTATATTGTCAAATATTTGATTACAATTGTTGGAATTATGGATAGTTAGTTGGCCTTGATGTAAACCTAGATCATGGTATTATCACACTCTTGGTTATTAGCAACATAATTGCAAGAGTATGTAGAGCTTGGCGTAAATAGGTTCATGATGATTTGATGATTGCAAAGGAGTTGTAGGAGGATGCAGAGGTGCATAAAAAGGTGATGCCTTGTGATGTTTGCAGAGGAGTTGCAGGAGTTTGGACAGGCTCTGGAGATGTATGGTGAAGTGATGAAGCATAATGGTAGAGTTCTGGGCATAGGATCAAATATTTTATTCAAGTTTGATTATCTTCGATGGGAAGAGAAATAAGACAAAGTGAATATGTTGCATATTTTCCGAGAACTCATGTTGTCCATGCGAATATATTCTCTGGGAGACTGTTTTATCCTTGCGATGATTCCTATAAGTGAAGAAATTGAAAAACGATAGGAAAAACCATCGAAATTCCCAAGGAATTCATGCAAGTGAGGATTTTTAGCATCTAATTGATCCATTCAAGGAAATCCATCAACAAATAAATGGATTTACTTGTGGTAATATTAAGGAGGAGATATTATAAATAATAGACAAGATCAATGAGTTGGTGTGTGAAATTTCATGAGTTCTATAAGCTCTAGCACTAGCAATCCCTTTATATTTTGTTTTACTATGTTTTGGAATAGGTGTAATGAAGTGCGAAGGGTCATTTATCTCAGATCAAATAGTTCTAAAATATTAAGTGTTGTGTCCATAAATTTCTAGAAATTGCGAGATTAAATGAAATAGTGTACAAGGGCCATATCTAATTATGCATTGAGTGATCTGAAGGGAGTTGGTTCAGAATTTTGATTTCTTGGTTTTGGTATAAAACTCATCCTTTATTTGTTATGAGTATGGCTACTTTTGGATTGATTAATTTAACCCTTCATAGTTCTAGATCAATAACATGTTTGTAAACATTTTTATGGCTTGAAGTTCCTTTAATATATGGCACCATATAATAATGGTTGAAGGTTCCTTGAGTGAATGCACTTAGTTTATACAAATTTTATTACTAGCAATGTATTTTTTGTATAGATCAACATCCTAAGTCCGAGTAAATACAAACGTCTATTATACAGTTTTACAGAACCTTCGATGAGGAGTTTTTACGGATTTGAAACAATCGTTGAATCATACTGATATCTATACATTGATGACCTTGTATGATTTGATTTTTTTCTATTGTATTAGATAAGGTATTTTTTATCTTGAGGGGTCCTGGCCCAGGTTTATATTTATTTCGCAACCAAAAAACCCTCCAACTATTGGCCCTTTTGGAAATGACCTACTTGCACAAATCGAAGTCTCACCTGAAGCAGTATGGGGGTGTGTTGGAACTAGGTTTCCACGCCCTGAGGAAGAAATTGATGTGTTGGCCCTAAACATGTTTATAATATAACTTAAGTAGATGTGTGCATAATAGACCAACAGATTATCAAATTAGATCCGTCGCAAATATAGACAAGTGCGCATAAACAGATCAACAGTTATCAGATCAACTTCATCGTAGATGTAAAAAAATAACAAAATCGGATCTTCGCAGACTATTCCAACACACATAGTGTATATATTCGCACACAATAACTTAAACAGATCTATTCATCTATCATGCCCTTAGTCATCAAGTGATATTCATGCATAAAATATACGATTTACTCACATAGATGCATTTGGTCATAAACATAAGTATAACACATTCACAGAACCAATTCTTATCTAAAGAAATAACAGAACAACTTCCCAATATTAAGAGAGATAACACATCAATCACATAACACAATTGATTCACCAAAAATTTATTTTTATTAATTATCTAGCATTTCAATACATTTAGACTTCCCTTAAAATTACCCTTCCGCACACACAGCTAGTGGAGTCCGCACATAACTAGGACTAGGTCTTCGCGCACACAGCCAGCAGGAGCCTTTCTATCTAACCCAGAATTAGACTAAAAACCCTTTAAAAAAATTATCACAAAAGCATGGATCACTTCAATATAAACTTTTCTCGACCTATCTAGATTTATATCCTTTTAGCGCATAGATACTATGGTCTCAAACCATGTTTTGAGGCCCACAATTTTCCATTACAACCCATTTACATAAAGTAGGGACTCTGACCTGCCCCAAATCCCATTTGACTCTTCTGCGCACCACACTTAACCAAAATTATATATAAAACTTGATCATAATTCACCCTAGGGGACCTCGCTCCAACATGCCCCCAACACAAACTCGTGACTCATCCCATGTCACTTTCGGGTAGGCTCGTGCATATTTTATTTGAGCATGGAAACAGAGGTATTCAGTGGCAAAACCACCTCAAGGCTCTGCACAGCAGCTCCCTGTGCTTCATGCACCAACTTCTCTGTTGTTGGTCCTTTAGTTGCAATTTCAATACTTTGTGGGGTCTGTTGAAGGGTATTCAATGCGTCATCAAGTGTTTGAGACAATTGCAGATCCTCCTCAGTCCACATCTACATCCTCGATTCCAAAAATAGCTCCCTACAATACAATTCCTCGATTCTACCTAACCTGACCCTCCTATAGGCATGAAAGTTGTTGCATGATGACTAAGTTGGGTGTCATCGTCTTGATATCTACAAAGTGATGCTCTTTGACGCACAATTTTTTGCACAACTATTGCACCATTGGGTCATTCTAAACCGAAGTACAGACACCTATGGCCTCATCTAACAGTTGGTCGCATTCTGTGATTGTGGTTGTAATTTTGTCTCTGGTTGCAGATTCATCTGTAAATCTACTATTTGGTGCTCAAATTCTGCTCGGACTATCTGTATTTCCTCCTGTGAGGCTCTGAGCGCAATGGCCAGCCCTTCCAATTTTTCTACTGGGGTGGCTGAGGCAGGGACCACTGGCACGTCACTGCAAACTTGGTCAATTTTCGCTTCTAGGGTCGTGCGCTAAGCCTCTACTGCACGACATGCTTCTTGTGCAGTGTGTTGTTTCTGTTGAGATTCAACAACTTGTTGTTGTGACTCCGTGGCAGTGTGGTGAGCTCGAGTTTCTTTGAATTGCAACTCATCCACAATCATGTTGTGGATCGTGTGCATATTTATTACAGGTAAAAAAAATAGGTCAACGTTGATATCACCACAACCCTTAAGTTGCGCGCGTCGGCTCGTCGAATCGACATGGATGGCAGGTTCGGGGATCTAGATGCAACGAATCTCCCCTACCACATGCAAAACTATGTTGAGCGGTTACCCGCTAGTCGCAGGCATGCTCGCTTGCACCAGGGTCGCTTTGGAAATGCTCGCTTGGATTAGGCTCACTTGAACCTTTAGCTCCTGGATTCCACTCTGTACACCGTCAAGAGCAGCCTTGTACTGCGCTTCCAAGTCGTTCCACATGTCCTCGGTCACAGACATGATAGTGTTAGTGATCTCATTAAGGTCATCCTCTCTCAGTGTAATCTCTTCCTCTCTGGAAGCTTTGGAACCTTTGTGCTTCTTCCTTGGACCACCCACAGCCTGAGATCTGCGCTTCGTCCCTTTGGAAGCTTCAACTTGCTCAGTAGTTTGAGCCCCTGTCTCCTTAGGACCCATACCATTCTTCTCAAGCACAGTGTATTTCTCCAAATATATGGTCTTTTTGGTTGTGGTCGGTTGTGGTTGGAGTGGCCTCTACTCCAGTGGATTTTTCTATCAGCTGCATTCATGTTCTTAGCTTGGTGGGCATCTTTGGAATGGACGTGGAGGAACCCTCTGTGGTGCGTGTCTCCAACCAAGCTGGCGGCCACTCTCCAGTGATGCACAGAAAATCATCTTCAGTAACTAAGTATGGTAACTTGTACCATATTCCCTCCACACCGCCCTTGGCACGGATATGAATATTGTGAAACGTGGCTTTAAAATCGGCTATCAACTTGTGCTACTCATACAAGTTCGAACACAACCTTGGCTTCGATTGAATTTCTTGGAAAATTGTAGCATCAAACAAAACCCAGAATATCTTGTTATCCATGATGCATGTAGGGATTGATGAATGCCAAAGCATGGCTACCGTGCGGCCTGACACATATATGGCTCAATTTCCAAAAACTATGTCTCTTCTAGAGTTTTCTAACCGATGAGTGCTATCAATAGCAAGAGACAAGCATAGTAAAAGTGCTTGCCCTCCTCTTGTGCCTCATGCACATTCTCTAGAAACTCTCCCTATGAGATATTTGTTAGTATGATTCTTTATCGCAAGATCACTTTAACTGCTGACATCAAGTAGCCCTAACATAAATAATGGCCGCAAATATCTTTAACTTTGATGCATAAAGAAGATTTAAGCACAAAATATATTAAGGTGATAAAATGAAAATGGCTCCATGCATCCAATACAAGACAAGAACAATATATTAAAAGAATCTTAGTAATACATATAATAAAATTTTAGAGAAAAACTGTCAAAAGAAGTCTGTTCTCTTTTAAGGATGGGTTCTCGGGAAGTCTTCCTTTCAATTAATATTTCTAATATGTGGAAAGGGGCATAGAACTCAATGGGAGTTCACAAAGCAAAATGGAAAATGGTGACCAAGAGAAGATCCAAAGTGATCTAATGCAATGAAGGTGGTTAATGAATGGGGAAAACCCCCCTATTTATAACAAAATATTGGGGCGGTCTAGAACTCGGTGCATGAATAAAATATTATTAATCGAATTCTAGAAGCACCTTTAGGAATATTTTATTATATTTGTTGGAGGGAAAAGGATTCTTGACTTGGGTCAATTCCTTTATTTATAAATAATAAATAAATAAATGATTTATTTATCATTTTAGGGGAATGATGGGAATATAATTAAATAAATAATGGTTTATTTAATTATTTATGGATGATTTAGTCAAATTTAACCAAGAATATTATTTAAATAATGATTTAAATAACTTATTCTTAGGAAATAATTAAATAAATAAGAATTTATTTAATTAATTTCCTTGTTTTGGGTTAAATATGACCGGGAAATATAAGCAAATAAGTTATTTCACATGGTGAAAGCAATTTTACTTAGGGTAAAATTGGTTCTATATTAGTGTACTTGGGTTCATCTAATAATAATATTAGATGACTGTGTGTGGTAATAAAATAAGATTGCCTCTAAACGATCTATGTTATAGAAAATCAAGGACCGTATGATGCTATAAGAACTCAATCACTAAATATCAAAAGGGAAGTGAGAGAGAGAAGTGTAATGTTGTCTGATGTGTTAAAGGACTAGACCCTGAGGAGATGATACTTACAGGTGCAACAAGTCTCTATGAAGTGGTACTTGTGCTAAAGGCGGCGAGGGAGGCATACCTATGACCGCCGAGACAAAGTACAAAGAATAAGGCGCCCAAAAACGATGGAATTTGAATACGAAGCGTTTTATGGCTCTAAACATGAGCCGAGTTAAGGAACATGATGAATCCCAACATACATGCGATGCCTCGAATAACCATCGTGACTTATACAATATTATTTTAGTGATATAAATACACCCAATGCCCCCATATGAGGGGGGTGGCAATGTGTAAATTTAAAATCCGATCGATACATGCAAATCGAAGAGGCGGCCGAGTCGATGGCTCTCGAGATTACTGAATGAGGAGCTGCACTGGATAAGAAAATGAAGAAGTCATTCAGCATGGGGCTGCCTGGCAGTGGCCCACTCCCTCATGAGGCTTGAGACATCTCACACACGCCCGAGAATCAGCAATAGTTGCATCACCAATAGTTGTTGTTGCATCACTGGACTGTCAAGTGTATAGATCACGAACATGCTGAAAAGAGCTCGAACCAAGGTACACTGCCCCCTAGACCTGGTATCTGGAGTAAATGAGTTGATGTCGACAGAAGTAGGTTCGCCATAGGTGAGGCAATAAGGGAACCCCAACTATGGCACGAGGGAAAATAGTAGAGCGATGAACAGATAGACACTAATGATGATGATGGAATGAGGGATATGGAGGAGCGGTTGGATGACTTCCCTTGTTAGAGCATAAAGGGCATGAATGGCTTGGCAGCGACTGACACAATATCATGTGGGATAGGGGACAATGGGACTGAAGGCCATAGTGTGCGACACGAGAGAGGGACCAAGCAATGAAGGGTGGAGGACTATAGCAGGATACAAAGGGACTCAGGCTAGACTCCATACATGTGAGGATGGCTCAACTCGATGCTCTAAATAAGGGCGACTCGATGGTGCTGCCACACTATAAAGGTCCAATGGGGGACCGTAAAAATATGAGTACAAGATGGTGTCTCATGACGGAGATCAACACGAACAAGGATAAGCATGGAGTCAAGGTGGTGCCCCAAGTACAAGTGTTGTGAGTGAGGAAATCCGATTTGGAAGAGAGGTGAAGAGACCCTTCTTGGACAAAATGTGTCCTAGTGAAGTATCAAGTAATTAAAAAGTAACAGGTACCCAGAGCTCATGAACAGGCCAGGTCGCACTTTTTAGGGTCAGTTTTGCGACCTAGGTAGCAGGTACTGGGCAGAAAACTGCGACCTGTCCTAGGAAATGACCTTAAAAGTGCGACTTGTAAGAGAAAGGGGGTTTCAATGCTATTTTTGGCTGAGATTTGGGCTTTGTATGGTTGAGGGTCATAGGTGCCCCCAAGCATGTTATGGTCATGCCAAAATGTATTTAGAAAAAGGGGAATCTAAACACGTTTTAATGATCTGGTGCGCCTATTTGCTTTTGTTATGGTTATGCAGTTTGAGAAAGGAAATAGAGGATTACCAATCTCTTATCAGTACTACATATATGAATCAAATGGAATTTTAATTTCTGGGTTTGAATACTTGGTGTCACTATCCCAAAGAGAGGATTTGGAGATAATGAACTGATGCTCTCATAAAAAACCTATAGGTTGGTCAATAACAATGTCTAAGAGACTAGGTTACTGATGTAAAAATGAAGGAACGATGGGGGGTATCATCCCGAGAGTGATCTGAAGTGGAATGGGACTCTAGAGGTTCTTCTAAATGTGGAAGAATAATGGTACTAGAGTCGATCTGATGGGGTACACTAGGACAGTTGTGAAGAATTGCTTCTCTGGGTCTCTCAAATATGGGTGCCCCCTTACTCAAACATTGGGTTTCAATGTAATGGCCACAAGGTGTATGTGGTGTAAACGCATGGGTTCAATGTAAGGGGGAATAGATAAAGTCAAGGGTGTGGATTTCTTCCATAATGTCATCATCGTGATAGAAGATGGGTTGACTGGTGGAAGAAATACGACCTGACGCGGAGAAGCTACCGGACTCATCATCATGAGAAGAGAGGTTCACATGCGCATCGTCACAAGGGGTGACAGAAGAGTAAGCAGATAAGGGATCTGCCGATGTTGAGTTCAGGGTGATCACTGAAGGAAGGTCAAGCGAAACAACAGGGGAGGATTCAGAGGGAATATTCCCCGAGGGTCGCATGGATGATGATAGGTAGAATATGGTGGACGAAGGCTCTGTCATCTTGACATCAGGAGGGGGAATGTCAATGGGAGCCGTCATGTCTAGTAATATGGTTGAAGAAAAACACACAAATATGGGAGAGGTGGACTCGTTACGCTTGGCCTCGAATTGGCAAACCGCAGCGAGAGAGGTGTGAAAGTCCTTGAGGCGGGGACAAAGGTGGGTGTAATGGCCATGGAGATCACACAAAGCACAGGGGTGGTTAGTGTGAATAGTCTTGGGGTTATTGGCCGCGACCGCGGAAGGAACAAAGGCTTCCGGGACTGGGGACTGAGGGAATGCGACATTAACTATGGGCTTGAGATGAGGCAGTTCAGGACAGGTATGGGTGGCGTGACTGACAACATCACACAAAGCACACTGGATGGTATGCTTTGAAGGCTGAGGAGGGTTTATTGGGGTAGCCTTTTCCTTTGATGCTCCCCTACGAGCTTTTCCATTCTTACCCGAAGCGGTCATAATAGGAGGTGGGTCCTGTTGAGGTGACTGAGGCACTGTTGCAGCGGGAGAAGTCATGGGGACCGGTTGAACTGTGGTCAAAGCAAGATAAGGTTTGGGTTGACTAGGTGGGGTAGTGGATGGAGGATCAAGGTACCAGATGGGAATCCCAAGGGTCAAGTTAGGAAGAGAGAGGGTGGCCATGACAGGTACCGTGTACATTCCTGGTGGGGGAGCTAGGAACGGTAGTTGACCAGCGGGGTAATGGCTAGGAGGGACGGTTCCAAGATGGTTGAGACCTGGTGGAACCGACCCAGGAGGGTAGAGAGGCGCATGGGTATCAGCAGTAGGAGACGGGTCAGAGGGGAGGGGTTCGGCTGGCTGAGGCGAAGGGCTAGGAGCGAGTTGCGGCGGGCGAGGTTGAGGTTGCTGACTAGCCGAAGCGGGTTGCTTAAGGTTGGCCTGAGATGATTGCATCATGCAAACATTCGCTAAGCTGGGATCAGAGACATGAGGAGGAGGAAGACCAGGGAAGGTTCCAAGCAAGGAGGAGTCTTTGTAGACACCGTGGGAGACACTGGTCAAAGAATCGACAGATTTCTTAGTGGCTATAGAAGAGATGGTCGACTTAGAGGGGGGCTGAGATTTTGGTTCATGATATGTCAACTGGTCGATGGTGACAATCTTTCCATTATGAGGGAAAAACATCTTGCGGTGGACTGTGGATGGGATTGCAGACATGGCATAGGTGTAACTACGCCCCAAAAGAATGTTATAGTCAAGAGGGGCGCCGATAACTTCAACATCAATGCAAACAGTGTTGCCCGCAAGAGTGATAGGACAGTTGTGGAAAAGGCCAATGGGCTGTGAGGCGTGGCCATCCCACGCGTGAAGAGTGATCGTGGGAGGGGCCAACTTAGGAGATCTGAGTTGTTTCCAAACTGAAGTGAATATCACACAAGTGGATGCCCCATCATCAACGATGCACCGAGAAATGGTAGCGTTCCAGATTTTGACTGGGATTTGGAAAGCTATGGAAGAAGGAAGAGGAGGAGACTCTGACTGATGGGTGTCAAAAAAAATCAATTGGTCATCTGTGGGATCTACAGCACCCAGGGTAGATAGTAGATCTTTTATTTGAGAGGGGCACGGCTAGAGAAGTTCCAACATTGAAATGGCAGCAGGAGATTGGGCCAGCTCATATACTATGCTATATGAATGGGAAACTTGGTCAGAAGCAGAATTTCGGCATAATGGTCCCTTAGGAATCTTGGTATGAACCTCGGCTTTAGACGGAGGGATATGCAAGGGACCATTAGGTGCCGAAAGAGGCTCTGCAGAACCTGAAGAAGGTGACTCGGGGACAGATGGAGCAAGAGGCTGGGGGTACGGATGAGACTGTGTTTGAAGGTTGAGGTCGACGGTTATAGGTTGGTCAGAGTTTATCATGAGGATCTGGTAATCAGAGGTACCAGATGGAGGAGGTTGAGTGGTTACCAGTCCGTGAGGTGGTTGGGTAGCTACAAATCCCTGCTGTGCATCCACCTGATCTTGAGGGGGCGGTGACTACTGTTGCGGGGGTTAAGAAGACAAGGGAGGTGGGGGTGCGAATGCTGGAGGAGCTGGAGCACTAGGCTATGAATATGGATGAAAATGTGGTTGGGTAACAGTGTGGTAAACTAGAGGTTGGGCAGAAAGAAGAGGTATGCCGGATCCAGGATGCGTGCTACTGGGAGGGGGAGAAGTGCAGGGGGAGGTGCCCCCGCCGCCAGGAAAACCATAGTTCATGGGAGGTTGAGTGGATGGATGAGAGAGAGCTCCAACAATACTGTCGGTGGCATGAGGTGCCCCTGGTGCGTTAGTTCCACCGGGTCTAGGGAGGTCAGGAAGGACGGTATAAACATAACCAGATTGAGCATAGATAAGGTCATATTTCAAGGCTATTTGAAGGGTGGCTTCTTTGGTTTGAGGGAAGTGGGATGCGACATCTTTGCCAATGGGATGTAAGAGAGAGCGAAGGAACCAGTCCATATAGACATGGCCTTCGAAGGTAGGGGCTTGACATAGGCTCTTTCTTCTCCGCCATTCTTTAACATGATCGAATAGGCGGGTCACAGACGATTGACGGAAAGAAGTCAAAATTTCGATACCGGTGTCATAACGAGGGGGAAGCTGGAAATAAGATAAGAAGGCACAGGCAAGGGTCGCAAAAGTGGTATGGGAGGAGGTGGCCTGTTCAACATACCATTTAGAAGCGTCGCTTGTAAGCGTGCATTGGAACAATCTAAGAAAGATGGAGTCATCGATGATGGAATTAGAGGAGCACCACATGTGGAAAGATCGGATATGGTTAGAGGGATCTTCGCTAGCAAGGCCTTCGAACTTGGGAATGTCGGAGGGGAGCTTGGTTGGCATAGCAAGCCAACTCACATCGTGGTGAATGGGATCATTAATCAGCTGATTGAAGTCGGGGAGACTGAGGCCATCCATATAAGGGAGTAATGGGGCAGTAGAGGTAGGTCCCGTAGTGGTTCCACTGGAAATGGACCCGGCGGTAGAACTGGGGTTAGTGTTAGGTCCGGAACTAGACATGGTGAAGGGAAAAGAGGGGGAACCAGAAGTAGGGGGAGAACCCGAACAATTAGAAGAGGAGTCGGAGTGCGGACTCAGGGGAAGACTGACTCGTTGACGACGGGAAGGAGGAAGTCGTCCAAGCGGAAACTGCGGATGAAGTCCAAGAAGTCTCCGGGAGCGGCGCCTTGGGGGCGCAATGATGATAGGAAGAAGATAAACCGACGAGGGTAGGCGGGGAAAAAATCAAGTGAGGTCAAGGGCAGAGAGGTGAAGTGACAATTTATTTTAAAGTCTTTGCCAGGCGCTTCTTCGCTTAGGGTCAGTGTGTGGCGTGCGTTAATTTTAATTGTTTAAACCCAGACGTTTTGAGAGTAAAAGAAAAAGTATGCTGCGTAATGGAAAAGAAATCTGCAGTAAATAAGACTGAAAGAACAGAAAATTAACAACTAATAATGCAGCAATCTAACCCAAAAAGGCGGGTCTCTCAAAACTATTCTACAAGAGGGAAAAAACCAGGCAAAGCACGCTAAAAGATGCCAATAGATCTAAGGTCTGGAGGGACTGGGATCAATTAGTCTATTTGAAAAGTGAAGTCTGACTTGACAAGAAGGTAGAGGCAAAGTTCTTGCTAAATAGGAGGTTAGCTAAATATTGGAGGGACAAGCGTTGGCACAAAGAAAAGACAAAACAAAACGAAATGGGAGGTGGTTTTGAGAGGGAGAAGGGCCAAATCTAAAGGGATACGAGAAAAGCAGGTATCGAGATCGAGAAAACATGAGTTGAAACTCTGGAAATTCGGACTTAAAGCAGTCAAAGACTGATCTACAAAAATTGGAGGGTGAGTCTAAGGGCAAGATTCCCTCTTAGGTGATGAAACGAGATCGAAAAACGAGTCCAAAAGGGCGGCAGAGGCTGGGGAAAACCCTATGAAGCTTCGGACAAACCCGGAAAAATTTCAAAAAAATTCCAGAAAAAAGTCCAGGTCGCAGTTTTTGACCTGTTTTTCACTCAGGTTGCACTTTTTGGGCTATTTTCCAAGACCTAGGACGCACTTTTTGGGCCAAAAAGTGCGACCTGCACTTCCGGTACTCTCGGCGGTAGATTTCAAAAAAAATTGTCATCTCAACTGCGGCTGATGTCGGTCACCTGCGCAATAAGGCCAGAAACACACGGAAGTTAAAAATTTGACTGTTTAAATGGTTTTAGGGGTGAAAGTCACCATAAAAATAGGAAAAACAAAAAATGGAAGAGAAACCCTAGTG
>JAXQQM020074112.1:0-127749 GCA_034641835.2 Pinus albicaulis
ACCTCTTAGCCGAGTTACGAATGAAAAATTAAAATATTTGAGAATGAAATACAAATTTCATGCACCTATCTCCACTGTCGAAAACATGAATCCATTGATGAAGCTTGTGGAATGAATTTCTCTGGCAAGATAGTAGTTCAGAGGATGCGAAGCTATTGTGCATTTACATTATAGTAACTAAGTTAAATATGTGTCGCATGAATGGGTTTGACATGATACATCTGTTAAATATTAAAAGTAACTATTAGATTTATTTGCTATGAGTATTTTTTTTTAATGTAAAAGGGGTAGCCTAATGTGTGTTGCATAAATGGATTTGACATGTTACATATGGAAATTCATGCATTCCTAATATAGTATACACTTCATAAAGTTAAATATTAAAAGTCACTATTAGATTTATTTGCTATGAGTAATTTTTTTTTTAATGTAAAAGGTAAGTACTATGCATTTATATTATGATATATATTTCATGAAATTAAATATTAAAAGTAACTATTAAATTTATTTAAAGATAAGTATTACCGATTAACATTATAATCATGATATAAAATTTAAATTTTTCTCTTTCTTTTGCTCTTACTATAGCTAAAATTACTATTCTTTATATGGAAATGAAGAGTAGCAAAGAAGAAAAATCTTTATTATATAATTATTCTCATGTTTATTAAAAAAAATAAAAAATTATTATTATTATATAATTTTTCTATATAAATTCAACCAACAATATATACTATATATTTTATTTTGAAAAATTAAATAGAAAAATAAATCTATTTTACTTGAAATTAAAACCAATAATAGAAATTCAAACCATGAGATAAAAGATTTCAAATGATTAACATTAAATCTATAAACCATTTTTAATTGTATTCTAAATTTAACAATAATTCCTTAAGCTGATGGAAGAGATAGATAAAATAGCACACACTCAATATATTCTATATTATGAATCAGAAATTACACACATATTTATACAAGCAAAAGTCTTAAGATAGGAATTCTATCTTAGACGTACAGTAGTGTGGTTGAGAGATTCTCTCAACCACACACTAAACTAGGAGAAACTATATTCTAGCTAATTCCTATTATGTAGGAACAAACCCCTCAAATGGAGAATTACAACCATAGACAAGTAGGAATTAATTATTTCTAACTCCCCCCCTTAATGACTACTTGTCATGATAGTGATTCACAAAGTCTGGTTGTGGTCACACATAACAAAGAATATGTCGACGTCCATATAAAAGAGCAACCATCCACTGGAATGTATGGGTACCAACTGCTGCAACTGCTAGTCCTGTAGGATGTCCTTTGCATACATGATTCTGTCGACCATTATCACTGCATATATGTACCTACAAACCCACCACCATCGGGCGAGTTGCATGTGCAGAACCTCAAAAAAAAAAAAAAGAGAGATCAGTGCCTTTCTAAGCCAAATATTCATGTCCAAATAACAATATCAAACAGTTGCGCTGATTGCGCCTTTCGAAGCAACTGTCAGATAGAGAAGTGCGCCGACCCTCTTGTGCTCAGACACACCAATATCTGAGACCGTGAGCCAGGTGTTACTGCAGTCCACCTGCTCCTACGAGCACAAAGCTCCCGTGTACACGTTAGCCACTCAGGCAATATGCCACCACCGGGCAAGTCCGATCTGCCACCACCGGGCAAATCCGCCAACTTCAATATGCCACCACCGGGCAAGTCCGATCTGCCACCACCGGGCAAATCCGCCAACTTCAATATGCCACCACCGGGCAAGTCCAATCTGCCACTGCCGGGCAAATTCAGAACTGAAATGTGCCACCACCGGGCAAATCCTGTAGCCACTAAGGCCCTGTATGTGGTTTCTGGCTCACCACAAACCATCACTTTACAGTGACAAAAGATGGTTTCAGGCTGACCATAAACCATTACAAAGTGGTTTTAAGATCACCACGAACTTTCAAATGCCTTTACCAGGCTTACATTCCATACTTCAACATTTGGAGTTTCTGGGTACATACAATGACCATTACAACAACTAAACTTGTTTATATGATGCTAGGGAGTCTATTCCACAAACCACACTAACTCAAACAAACATCTACTTTGTTGTCCACCATAAACGTTGTTGCTGCTCCTTTACCTCATCTGTTCATTGTTCACATCTTGGGCATCGTTGTCTGTTCAAATAACTTCTTGGAACTCCACGTTTCACCTGTCATTCGTTAGAGTTGCAAATTCTAACAAAATAACTTTGCCTACATTGAGTTAGCTAGGCTCAATAAGGCTCAATAATATATAGACATGATTCCAAGAAAATACAACAAACTCTTCACATTAATTCCCTCTCTGCCCAAAGATGATTATTTCCCAAACATACAAGCAATCATTCCAACGATACCTGTGAGAGGTCCACTGATAAAGAAACGGATTGACGACTTTTCACCTGGACTCAATACAGTGCATTCAAACACTGATGATCCAGACATAGGCACACAGCCACATGAAGAGAACACAATTTTCCCTTCAAGAGTAATAATCCAGGACTCCACGGTCCAATCCTCTGTCACGTTTCAGTATCCACTCCCCTGGCAACATAATGCCACTTCCCCTGCTCACAGTATCAAGGCTGCTTCCAAGCATGCCTCCACATGCTCGCTGTCAAGCTAATCTCCTCGCAATTGAACATGCAGATCTGTCTCCATTACACTGAGCACACACACACTCGATCATCCTCCAAGCAGTATCCTTAGATGTCATCTCATTGTCATGTCTTCATCATATATGGTAGTAAATCATTTCTGCAAATAAATTTGTCTATTGTTGGAATGGCCAATTCCAACGTAGACTCAAACTCATGACACTAGTTGGCCAAACTAAATGTCACAATAAATAACTCAACTCTTTCAACCAGATTTACATTAATGACATGACACTTTATAAAGAATAAAATTTAAACAATGACAAATAATAATGCAAAGTTCTACGACCCTTCATGCAACACTATGCTTAGCACCTTAACATAACAGCAATCGAGATCTTGTCCCAGATGGTATGAAACACTTTCTCTCCTCCAACTCAACATATAAGCAACATCAACTCCTCACGAGCTCCCATCACTAGATCCAGTGTAAGATCCAAATTCATTAAAAACAAACATCGGCTGTGGCAATTCCTCATCCTCGTCATCTGCAAACTCAATAGTCTCCAGTACAAATAAATCATGCTCAGTCTCATGGCTTGCCTTATCGCCAGAACTCAGACAATATTCTGCAGCAAGGCGCCGTAGGGATTGGAGGCCGCCAGGATGAATGACAGCCTCCCTTGACCATTTTAAAGCTTCAGTAAGGCTACTTTTGCTCTCCATGTAGGACTCGTGTCTGCCTTCCAACATACTAGGTCCATCAGGCCCCAGTTTTGATATACCTGGCATCACTCGGAAAATATAGTTAATGCACCAGCTCTTATTTTTATATGTAAGAGGCGCTTCTAGTGTGCACGAGCCCAATCATAACAAAGAAGAGCCCAACCGTAACAGATAAGTTTTGTTAGCAAACCCCGGGCAATGGCCTTAATGGATCAGATAAATCTCTCAAGGTACAAACTTCAAACACCAAAACTTAGGAGATATTTCGCAGCACAGTCTGTGTTCTATAAATGAAAAAAAAAAAAAAAAACTTTCTGCTCAAACTACACACTTGTCAAAGAACACAGAGAAGCTAACAAAATCTGCCAGAAAAGAAGTGAGATGTGCCTCCTTCAAAGCTCTTGTTAATCTTGACACATTCGACAGATGCTTCTCCATAGCCGGATTTACATCCACCGCCGGCGGCTCCCAATCCTGCCAACCCGATTTCCATTCGACCACCTTGCCATCGAAACAGGGATCTCCAGGAGTTAATCCGTTTCCTCAATGGGGAAGGAATGTTTGTGCTTGCCGGCGGAGTACACGAGGGCGACGATGCTGGTTCGGACAAACACCTTGATGCAGGGCTACTCAGGCATCCGATGGCAAATTCTTGACGCTATGAGAAAGCTCATAAACTGTAACATCGCACCCAAGTTGCCCCTTAGAGGAACAATCACTGCCTCAGGCGATCTGGTTCCCCTCTCCTATATTGCCGGATTGCTCACTGCTCAACCCAACTCAAAAGCCCTCGCGCTCGACGGCCCTCTGATACCTCTGGAATAATTCGCTGCATTTTCCATTCTGAGTCAAATTCTTCGGCAAGCCGCTTCAAATTGTTAGCAGTCGATTATTGCAAGCCGAATTCTCCAATTCCGATCTTTACATTTCTCTCTTCTGCTTGCCAATGCCAATCTACCTCGCAGAATCATCAAGGAAACTCAGCGCTTACTCAGTGAGCCTTAAGAGCATCTCCTGCACCTTGGAGAAAGCACCATGACAGCAAAAATATTGTAGAATCCATCTGCCAACACAACACTAGCAGCTATGGATATACTGAAGCAGATCAGAGTCAAAATTGACAATGCCAAACCACATGCCAAAATCCGTGGAATTATAAGATAATCCACAGGATCCGTTTCCAGCACCCTCAATGTATCAGTCTGTTCAGATACCTGCATAGTTCCCAGCTCTGCAGAAAAAACGCACTGCCAACACGGCCTGTAGTGATGATAGCTGTAACAACCGGGTTGAGCTCCCGCGAGAAAGCAAGGGCCAACACAGCCTGCAACTGATCTAGTTAAGCCCAGTCTGGTAACATCATGCGATTTTGAAAGTAACATCATGCGGCCCAGTGTTCCTGCGAGTGAAATTGAAGGGCAAGAGAATGCCAGACTCGCCCCTGGCAGCCCATCCTTCGACATTACTCATCGTCATGTCAAACGACCTCCAGCGATCTGCACACTCAGATCTTCAATCCACACGCATTCCTCTTGGATCCACAGCTCGTAGTCTCTAATCCACGCGATATCTGTCACAGCGTTCTAGAGCTTTTACCAACAGCGCTCCAGGCTCAGTCCTACGCAGCACTAGAATTGTTCTCTGATGGACAAACAAGAGATTTAATAAAGCTATACAAACGCAGTAATTTATTTCTCTATGCCCAGGAAGGGCCAGAGGCCCTTATGGGCTCTGAAGCTCCGATACCAAGATAAAATAGCACACACTCAATATATTCTATATTATGAATCAGAAATTACACACATATTTATACAAGCAAAAGTCTTAAGATAGGAATTCTATCTTAGACGTACAGTAGTGTGGTTGAGAGATTCTCTCAACCACACACTAAACTAGGAGAAACTATATTCTAGCTAATTCCTATTATGTAGGAACAAACCCCTCAAATGGAGAATTACAACCATAGACAAGTAGGAATTAATTATTTCTAACTGAGATTGTGTGTACGGAGAATTACATCAACGATATCGAATTTCGAGTGATTATAGTAGAAGAAAAATAAAGAAAAAATGAAATATCATCTTATATTCACGATTTTTCAAAATCCATATATTATAAATGGCATCTTTGTGCTTGAGAAATTAATTATTCATGGTTAATAAATATAAAATTTTATATATTAGATTAAAAATAATAATTGGTTGCTAATCAGCGGTTGATATTTATTTATAATGGTTATTTTTTATATTATTAATAAATAAAATTATTTATACAATTAGCATAGTATCATTTGTATCATGTTTATATTATAGTAATCATTTTTATTTATTTACTTTTATATATTTAAAATAATTTTACATGTTTTCAAACTAATTTTATATTTATTTTCATATTTTCGAACTAATGTTATATTTAGTTTAGAATCAATATTAATAAATAAGAAAATAGTTAGAAGTATCATTCTTTCCACCAAGATAACCATCAAAGCATACATGCTTATATTTTAATTTATGATTTCCATTTCCATATATATAATTCGTAATGGTGTGGTTTACCTTAAACAGTAGGCTCCATTCGGGATGATGCCATTATCATCTATTGCAACATCACCTTATACTTGTGAAATAAAATAAAGAAGTATTGAGAATATGTTTATTGAATAGAGTTGCCTCGATGTACTAAAAACGAGCTATGAAGCCCAGGTATAAATGATTTAAGATTCTATACATGTCGATGGAGGCGGTGATATCCATGTTCTTAACCATATTCGTCGTCTATATTGGTAATGTGGTGTATGAATTTTGATTTATTTGGTGCGTGAATAGTGTTAAGAGGAAGGTTTTTCATTTTAATTTAAGATAGATAAGGATTTGTTGATTTATTTATTATTTTTTTAATTGATGATTTAGATTAATTTACAAGATAATATGTTTACCATATTTTTTGTTTGAATGTTTATTAATGGTTATAGTGTGTTAGAGAGTGATGTTTAAAGATTTACCAATTTTTTAAGGATTTTCAAAACACACTTAATTTGATAAAATTTGTTTTATATTTTGGTTATAAAAAATAAAAACTATCTAATATTTTTGCTTTTTATCAATATGTCAGATTCTTAATTTGTTTTTTATCAAGATGTCAAATTCTTAATGGCTAAATAAAATAAAAAATAATAATAATATTTTTGTTGCAATAATTGATAATAATATCTTTGTTGCAATAAGATTTTTGGTTATATATTTATTAATGGTAGATACAAAGGAGCTTTCTACTATATTAATCACATTAATATTTTCAATGTGACTGTAGTAATTTTATTAAAATGGATAAAATTACCATCTAGAAAAATATGCTTCGTTGTATATACTATCTAGTTGGCATAAAAAAGAATTGAACCTTTTTCCATTTCAAAACCAAGAAAAAAAAACTAAATTTAATTATTGTTTTCTATATGTTTGTTTTTTCTTTTCCATACCAATATTCAACTCTTAAAAGCTTCACGATAAGTCCTTAAATAGATATACAAGCAATTAAAGTAATTCCCATCACCAACTCTTATATATAAAGTTTTGGTGTTTAAAATCCATTTGCAAGTAAAAGACCTATGTTCTACTCTTATCTCCCTTACCGGCATAAAAATATTGCAAAACACTCCCGTGTTCTGTCTGTCTCATTGCTCCGTCCTGCTGAGGATAGCCTTGGATCTGACAGCGTTCCAACTCTACCCTTGTGGAGCATGAGATCTACCAGAAGACTGGTTTTATCTAAAACAGTGAAAATGAATCCCAATGTGATTGTAAATTATGTTCATCTGGAGGTTGTAAAGACTAGACTACCTGGAAACTGAGATCGACTTATGACAGGTGACGGCCTGAACATGTTGATCATTCCTTTACTCTTTGTGTTTACTTATAGGAAACCCTCTAAGAGAATTTGATTAAAGAATTACACCTTTACACATTTGATTTTATTCCTCATATCAAAACTCACGGAAACAATTCCACACGTGGGAATTTTTATATTGTAGCTCTTAAATCGTTTTCTCTGTTGACATTTTTCACACATCTTCTTTACATACAACATTTACATAATGCTATTTTTTCATTTCTTTAATTCATTCTCTCTCTGCATTTTCTTTTGACAAACAAACCATTTTGTTACTTCAGACTTGATTATTTAAGTAAATCGCATCCATAGCGGCTCTAAATTTTCATTTATAAGCAAAAAGGAAATTAGAACCTGTTTTTCTTGTTGATTTCAATGAATGTTATAATGGTGTAACTTGCAGCTTGAATTTTAAATCTATCTTCTTTAACGAGCTACAACAACTTGCAATGTTGCATCATATGCCAAACTCAAAAAAAAAAATGCTTGTACCACGGAAAATGAATTAGATAAAGATTTCAATTTGCGGGGAGAAAGAGACGCTATCATAGAATTATTGAAAATACATTAACTACATTTAACAGATTCAGTTCATGACGTCAATTATCAAATGTATTCAACATACCTTTTACATAATTTGCAAGACCTATATTTTCTTTATTTTGATTAAATTCTATGATTTTTGTTTTTCCCTAAATATACACTAAATGAATTTAATGTCTTTTCGTTAAAGAAGATAGATTTAAAAGTCAAGCTGCAAGTCACACCATTATAATATTCATCGAAATCACCAAGAAAAACAGGTTCTAATTTCCTCTTCACTTATAAATGAAAATTTAACATGGAAAATGAACTAGATAAATATTTCGACTTGTGGGGAGAAAGCCCAGCTATCTTAGAATTATGAAAAATACATTAACTACATTTAACAGATTCAGTTAATGACGTCAATTATTAAATGTATTCAGCGTACTTTGTACATACTTTGTAAGGCCTATATTTGCTTTATTTTATTTTATTTCTCTGATTTTTGTTTTTCCCTAAATATACACTAAATGAATTTAATGTGTTTTTGTTAATTATTTCGTGCGTATAGGCATGGTTTTAAAAAACTCATATTTTCAAAATTATTTAGAAGTAAAAGCCAAACTGTGTTTTAATTTCTTTACTAATAATTTTTGAGATTTATGGTTGTGTGAGATTTATAAGTGTCTCTAAACTAAATCAAATGCAATATCTGAAAACTCCAATTATATATATATATATATATTGCAATTCTACTAAAGCAGGTTGAAGTCATGCTCGACTTAAAGTATGCGGTTTGGACCCTTTTCCCCTTGGTGATTCTCCCACGCATCAAACTTTTCCAAAGTATGACTAGGTCGAGAGGGTCATGACGAGTGGGGTCGGGATTTGGGTGTTGTTAGGGGTTGGTAGCAGAGTCAACTCTTTGTCACACTTCGACGCTCTTTGAATACTTTCGTCCTAACATGAAACTTTCTCCTCGCTATCCCACTCCTAAATTCCTATTTTCACACCTTTCATCGATCCTTTGACATCTTACCCTTTGAATATTCTTCATCCTCTAGAAATTTTCTCCACTTATTTAGTTCTTTCCTTTACACCTTTCGATAGAGATTCAATGATAGGCTCTTCTAGTTGTACGACCCAAGATGATTCTTCCTTGATTTGTAAACTCTAACTCCAAAAACTTTCTCCCTAGTACACTCTCTTGAGCATGTTATTCCACACAATGTCTCAAGTGTGAAACCAAACCATGTATACAAATCAATTAATAGAACATTCAGGTACTCGCCCCTCAGCACAACACATATATATGTATATGAAAAATACAACCAATTATTAGAGAAATAAACAGTGTTTCTTATGCAAGGAATATGTCATTGTCAACAAATAATATTCACTATGCTCTTGACACCAAGACACACATAAATTTCAAATTATGTTTAAGAACAATAATTATACTAGAGGGATTTTTCTCGTCATACAAATGTTTAGTGCTTTCATGCTCCTATTGGGAAACATCTTGATCTCTTATTGTGTCTCTTCCTTTCTCGCACACAAAATTCTCTTGAAATTAAAACCAAATTAGACCCAACCTTCTAATATACATCTGCATACCTTTTATAATTTCCCATAGCCTGAGAAATATCCTAACTAAAGAATTCTATTTTGGAGTCCCTCACTAATTAACACCACACCTAGACACATATTATAATTACAAAAGGCACACTTGGCCATAAGACCAACTGACCAAAATATCTTAATGCCACAGTTATTCCTAACTCTTCTAGAACAAAGGCACTTGTCCTTACATTAAAACTCTATATTTCTATATTTATACAAATTTACATTTGAGAAAAAATAAAATTCCCTTTGAAAATCCCATGAACGATTTTTGGTCTTGAACAAAAATATTGACTTGGGTTGATGCTCCTACATGAGACTCCCTAGGTGGAAAAATTTTGACCTCCTATGTCCCAACAAGTTTGTTTTAGTTTCCAACTTTGTTTACGTTACTAAATTGGTGTTGTCATTATTTGTCCTAGATCACATACATTACTTTGTAGCTTTCCATCCATATATTATTTTCCATCTCTTTGTGTCTATTTTGGTTCTACGATGGGATCTAATCTCTCCAAGTCCCACAAATTTGTTTGTTTTTGTTGCCTCTTTTCTCTACTAATGGTATCTCATGTCTTCCACCTCATGCTATCCCTAACTACATCTTTCCTCATACTGTGCCACTGCTTAGATATATTCTTCGTCAACATATCTAGCTTCCTCAATTTAATTTCTAACTCATGCCAAAACCAACAACTCAATTGTAATAGTATTTCCAAAAGTTATGTGGCTTCAATTGCCACTCCTCAATTTCCATCTTCAGCTAGCATCCTAGTGTTGTTGATTAATTTTCCCCTTGGTTTTGTTTCCCACGGGGAGTTCTTCCACATAATTTATCCATCTTGTATAGCCTTTGTGATTATTTTGCGTTATTTTACAATTCTTTGGGATGAATTTTCCTTCTTGTCCCTCGCTGTATTTCTTCAGTAATGCGATCCTTGTTTCCATAATTTAGGTTTTCTTCTTCTTTAAACAAACTTACACTCTCTAATTTTCATGAGCTTATTAATTATTTTATGTGTTAGTATTTTTATGGTTCCATGCTCTATTTTTTTGTACACTTGTCTTGTGGAAACAATCCCATGCATTTAATCGAATCCTCTTTCTTGGTGTACTCTTCCTTGGGCACTTTCGGCATCAACATCAAACTATGGATATTAATCACTTGTTCTTGTAAACAATTCATGCACTCATTCGTCATCACGTTATCCAATATAGGCTCTTGTAAGTTTAAAACACTTGACTATCTCCTCAATGACTCCTTCGTGAGAGAGAATCCTTCTCTTATCAAACCAACTTTTGGCTTTCCTTTTCCACTATATTTGACTGCAAATTTTTCCCTTCTCACAATCTTCATATTGGGGGCTTCACTTGAAAACTGAGTAAAAAATACCTTCTCTTATTACTCCTTGTACCATTCCTTGGTTATTTTCATCTAAAATCCTTGTTTTTAAACTAAAGTTTCTAACTGTAGCAATATTCTTATCACCTTTTGACCCTTTCCTACATTGTGCCACAATTTCCAATCCAATATTCAAATGTTATACTAAGTAACCACTCTTTAAACATCATGAAAATGAGATGTTCCTCTTATCTTCTCACTCCTGGGACCAAAATCCCTTCCTATAGGTGTTCACTCATGGTTGCATTCTCTTTAAGGTCCCTTTCCTAGTTGCATTTGAGGGGTAGTCCTTCAAATTTCCTTTTCATAATAGAATATGAATTATGTCCTTCATCCCTTGCATGCATGCTTTAATTATTCTTGCAAGTCACTCCTCCTTATTTGACTTCAGGGAATAACTATATTTCTCAGCTTCATCTTTTAAGAACCAACCTCATCCTTTCTTGAATATTGTTCACCATCTACTGAAAGAATTGAACATTCTAGGGGGGTATTGTGAACCCAAATTATCCTTTTGGATTAATTATCCATTCTCCTTCCCTGAAAAACACAGACTCACATAAAATTCAAAAATTTTAAAAATGAAATACCTTCTAGCCTCACCTGGTGCTCTTGCAGTGAGTTACGTTGTCAACTTTTCTTGTTGATTTCTCACGATACCTTCACTTGATGCTCATCATTGTCTCATATTTTCATCTCTCTCTACTTATCTTTACTTTGTACATATACCATGAGACTCTCAAAAAGAATATCTCCATCCTCTTCTCTAAGGATGTCACATTCCTCTTGTTTACATGTGTGAACTTATCGATGCTTAAGTTCAATTGTAATGAACTCTTCCTCTCTCAATGAAGCATTCACCAGGTGCTTCATCTTCTTCCCTAGAATCTTTGTGATTTTCTCGTTGAAACTATTCATTCTCATAGGTAATCTATACTTTTGGTCTTCCTTATCCATCTTTTATATAAACATTCTTATCTCTCTGAGTCTTTCCTTCAACTAAAATATTTCTCTGTCAAAATTTATTTTTTTTAATTTATTATATTGGTGACTTCAACTTTGGTACCCATCATATGGTCTTTTACCATAACCTCCTTACCGTTTTTCTCATGGATTTGTAATGAACCCTTCATATGACCATCAATGTCCAACTTATTGAGAGAGTGAAAGAGTGATAGGTAGAGAGTCAAAGGATATAGATAAAGAGATAGGTTGAGAGACATCTAAAGAGGGAATGAAAGGGGATAGTTGGAAGCAAAAAAGAGAGAGAGTGAATGAGAGTGGTAGAGTGGGCAGACAATGATTAAGCAAGACAGAGAGAGAGAGAGAGAGAGAGAGAGAGAGAGAGAGAAGGGGAAATCATGGAGGGGGAGGGGTAGGGGTAGGGAGGGAGGGATAGAGTGAGAGAGAGGAATGGGTGAAGGGAGAGAGGGAGAGAGAGGTAAAGAGAGATGTATTGTGGGAATTTACACATGCACACACACATGTGTGTGAGTGAGTGAGAGAGAGAGAGAGAGAGAGAGAGAGAGAGAGAGGGAGAGCGAAGGAGAGGGAGGAACGTTTTCTGAGATGGGGGGAAGAAAAAGCTAGGGAGGTAAGGAGAGATGTGAAAATGGAGAGAGTGTGGGGAAGGAAGGGTGAGAGAGCACAAGTGAGGGAAGGGGATAAAATTGTAGAGGTGTGAGAGATATGGGGGTAGAGAGAAAGGGAGGAAGAGATAGAGATGAATTGGGAAAGAGGGGGGAAATGAGGAAGGAAGAGAGAGGGAGAGTGGTTAGAGAGGGGTGGAGTTAGACGTGGAAGAGAGAGAGAGAGAGGTGTGGGAGATATTTAGGGAGGCGTATAATAGATGTCCAAGGTTAACCATAGTTAAACATAGTTAACCGTAAACAACCACCATTGCAATGGTACCATAGTCATGCCATGGTCAATTATAGACAAACCATAGTAAAAATATGGTTAGTCATAGTCAATTTGTATTCAAACCATGCTCACATATAGTGAATGATATTAAATTATGGTTAAACATAGTCAATCCATGGTCAACAATGGTAAATATTAGTAAAACCATGTTCAACCATAGTCATAAAATTGTTAACCATGATCTATCATAGAAAACTGTGGTCAACCATGGCCAGATTAGCCAAACCATATTCACCCATGGTGAACGTGGTTGAGCCATTGTCACCCATGGTTAAACCATTCTCACCCATAGTCAATGTTTGAAATTTTTTAATAATACTAATATTAATATGGATTAAAACACATCGGTTTACTAATATGTTTGATCATGTTCGGTCAATGTTATTAAAATTTGGTCAAATATAATCTCCTATTATTATTATTGATTAATATTAATAGTCAAACATAGTCAAACAAATAAAACCTTTACAGTCAATGTCTAATTAGTTAACCATCATCAAACTCAGTCAACTCTATGTTTACCATATTTAACAATAATCAAATTTTTTCACTCATAGTCATCCTCAACCCACTTATCTCAACCATATTCAATTATAGTCAACCATGGTTCACTAAAGACAAACATGGTCAACCTTAGTTAACTAAGGTCATCCTTGGTCAGTTACAATAAAGATTTAAAAATGTTTACTAATAAAAATATTAATATTAATAAATTTGAAAAATAATAATAATAATAATATTAATATTAGTATTAATATTAATATTGTAACTTTGGAATGGTACAAAAATATATCCAATATCACAATACAAAATTACAAACTTAGTCAACCACATTACTAATGTGGTTGATTTTGTTAGACTATATTTGACTATGTTTAACAGTCAACACTCTTAAACTTTGGTCGAACATAATCACCTATTAATATTATTGATTAATATTAATAATAAAACATGTTGTGACATAAGAATCGTAAATAAATCTATGCAAAGCCACATTGTGAGATTATAAAATTGGTCAACCATATTTACTAGTGTGGTTGATTATGTTCGACTATGCCTAAATATTTCTGGCAATCAACTCTCCTCAACTTTGGTGTAACATAATCACCTATTAATATTATTTATTAATAATAATAATGAAACACAATCAACCACATTAGTCAAACAAAATTAGCCTTTATATTTAATGTTTGAACAGTTGTTCTACCCTATCTTTACCATTTTTAACAATATTCAAGCTTGTTCAGTAATAGTCGTGCGAGTCAACATAACTAGACTATATTCAATTAAAATCAAACATTGTAAACCTTATCCAACTAAACTTATCCTTGATTGGTCACAATCAAAATATAAAAATGCTTAATAATAATATTAATATTAATAAAGCTCAATAATAATAATAATAACAACAACGAAGAGCAGGAGGAGGTTGAACATATTACTATTATTATATGATTTAATATAGTATTATTAATTGACCATGATCAAATTTGGTAAATCCTATAACATTATTATAAATATTAATTAATTTTACTAATAATAATATAATAGTATTGTGTCATTACTAATAGTAATATAATGGTATTATATTATTATTAGTAAGTATGGATGGTATTATATGGATGATATTATACTAATAATAACAATAATAATAAAAACAACCTTATATCTCTAAAAGAATAAGAATACAAATAATATATTATAATTAATTTTAATATAATAATATTAATAATATAATAATAATAATAAATATTAATATGAGGGTATGTAAATAAGTGTTAATAAAGTTCACTAATAATAAAAATAACAGTATTAAGGTTGAATATATACAATGATCATATTTAGTTATATTTACAATATCTTTCTATAGTTGACCATGGTAAAAATTTGTAGTTTCTAAATAACTATGGTTAACATTGTCAATCATCATCAACCATAGTTGAATCATTAATAATAACAATAATAATATTAAGGTTGACTATATAAAATGATCATAGTTAACGATATTGTAATGTCTTTCTTTTCCACTATTTTAAGACAAAATTTTATTTTTTTTTCGATTACTGTCCCTTAATGTTTTTCCGTTCCAGTCTCAAAATGTTGTGCTTTCTAGACTCAGTTCTATGCCATTCCGCATAACAGACATTAATAGTTTTAATTCCAAGAGCTATAATGTCCTTATAAGTGGTATGAATAAATTAGGCCATTGATGTAATGATACAAAGGTGTTTATATGTAACTTTATCCATATACATCTAACTCTATGAAATAGCCCATATCATATATATATATAATTGCTATATATATATATTCACTTAAATTGCACCACCCATAATATATTTAAAATTCTATATAGGCATATACCAAATTATATGGTGTCGCCCATTGGACCCTTCTATTTTTATTTTGATTACCGTTTTAACATCACTATGGAACGAAATCGTATGACTCTCCCACATCTATTGTTAATTCACAAATGCTTATGGTTATGATCTATATGAGTACGCATTCTCATAGAGTTGTTCACACACTAACCATAATATGTCAGTGCTGTGTAATGGTCAAAGCTATTGGGTGTGCCATCGTTATTCTTTCAATTATCCCGTACTGATCTCCCAACGGCTCACCTTCTGGTTTTTAAGCCTACTCTTGTAATTTCGATGGCCACGTGGCTGCTTTTGTGGGTTTTACCTATCGTAAGAGCTACTCTCGTTAGTAGAGGTCCGGCTCCAATTTGTACTGCGCCTAATTGGCGTTCAATCGGTGGTCATAAGAAAAGAATGGTACAAGATGAGTACAAAGATATTTTGTCGACCGATGCTATCTACCCCTCTCGGGATTTCCCTGCGTCCTCTCTCATAAATTTTCCTGGTTCCCGCGTTTCATATCTTTTCCCAATGTCAGTCCAGAGGTTCAGATATCATTTTGTGTGTTAGGGTTTCTGCTTTTCGTTTAAGTCGAGATTTTCTTTCCAGATCGCTCTATTCAAACCGACAGTGGCTCTATACCTCCACCTTGTCTTCCCTTCTCCAGATTATGGAAACTCTATCGCCAGGGAAGGAAGGAATAGAATCGGCGCTCTATCGCCTATCATCCTGGTAAGAAATCATATCCCAGGTTGCTTCGTCGTTTCGGTGTTCTCGGTGATCTTCGCACAGGTCCATTTATTCTGCGTCCATTCTTATTTCCGACTTCTGAATGTGAACGCATTTCTTGTAATGGCTTTTCCCTTATATTTCATGTGAAATAGGTAGATGTTATTACAGTAGCGCTTCGGTGCGGCCTTCCCAATTTACCTGTGAACTTGCGCATGGAGCTCTAATTTCATATGCGTCTAACTCCTTTCTATTTGTATTTGTTTTATTTTCCTATTTGGAGGTTACACAATTTACTCCGAGGGCTGCGAAGTTTCTAAGTTTGCGATAGGGGCAGTAGGTTACAGGTGTCGATTTCATCACCAACCTGACTCGACCTTCGGCCAGTGCCTACGCTATCATGGGGAGCCCCACTTCTTTTTATTTTTCTTTTCAGTGCGTCGAATGTTGCTAAGGTTAGATTCCCAGTCTCGTCTATCGTTTGGCTGTATGCGTTTTTCATATTTACATCGATTATCCTAATTACCATACTTAACTAATACGTGATTTATTTTCGTGTCAGGTGTGAGAACGCTCTACCCTCCCTCCCAAACAGGAGTTTCAGGTTTTGCGTCTTGTACCGGGATTAAATCTTCATTTCTGCTCCATGAATTATGATTTTCTTGCCCTACAGGTTCCCTACACCCCCTTTTGCGTTCATTTGGAATTTTGGCTATCACAGCTAGGGTTTCAGCCACTTCATTCTCATATTTGCGCATTGTGTAGTTGTATATGTTTTGTTTTTGTTTTTTTTTTCTATCCAGACTGTAACCACAGTCCGAACAGTATGTGACTATTATACGAAGCTTGTCTACTTTCATGTCGAGTCACATAGCACGTCTACTCTTTCGAGTTCTATGAGATCTCACAACCACAACACTCAGTAAAAAGGACTGAAAGTTAATGATTAACCTTGCTCGTGTATTTTTTTTTATTGCTATTGCGTTGCGAACTTTTCCAGAATGGATGAAGATTTCGTCATCATGCATCATATTACATAATGAATTGAATGGATAGCACACAATATAATGCCGCTCTAAAGTATTTCTCATCCTTGACGGTCTTGTTTTATTTAAATTTAAATTCTAGGGTGTTTAATTCTGTGGGTGTATGTATATATTTTCACCGCATGTTTTGGATCTTTATCTTATAATGGCGTAGCCAGAACCTCACCAAGGTTACGGCCCATACTAAATCAAAATTTACCAGTGATATTCTCAAGACGTGGGATTGTAATAGATAACCGCCCGTCTCAATAATTTGTTGTTATTACGATTTTATAGTAGGATGGTACGCATGCATGTTTTCCGTAATAATTAACATTCTTCCAATTTTATATTGCCTAGATGCCGAGTTCATAAGGTTTGAAATTTCTTGTATGCACTAATAAATTTCTATTGAACTTGAGAAGAAGGAGGTTATTAATATTACCACATTACATTTCAGTTTGTTCAGTTTCTGGAGACAGCCTCTATACATGTATTCAATGGCAAGTTTGGTTTTCCATAACTCGTACAGAAATGTTCTTTCTTCTTTTATTAACAGAATTGTATGGGTCACTCTTATTGCATTCTTTATAAAATAGAATGATAGGTTTGACTACACTATAATTCTAATCACAGGAACAATTACAGTGTACTGGATTTTAATTTCTTATTATAATAAACGAGGGACTGGTTGACCTAGTTTAGATCACTCTTATTTTTATGTTAAATAGCAGAAGCAGATTTAAGTTAAAACATAGGTCATCTAGGGAAAACAGGTATTCTCAGATTTAAGCCAGCTATCGTTTAAAGATTCTGCTGAATTCTTTCCCGAGGTGTGATTCCCACAACCATACGGAAATTTAAGCTACTTATGCTGAAAATTTCTGTTCAATGTGTGGAATGTTCCTACTCACCAAGTGTACATATAAAATTTATCTTTCATCTTCCTATGCAACATGAACTTGAATCCTACCCCTTATAGTATGCTAAAAATTTAATAACTCTAAAGAAACATTAAATATTATAACATGCAATTCCATCAAGTATATGTAGCCAATTCATACCTTAAGAAGCACAACAAAATTCAATTTAGGAACAGACCACTATTGCAATTGACCAGCCTCCCAACCTTAGAGTCCTTTTTGTCTCCCAGAACTCACCCCCGAGCTTAGATCATCTCCTTGAACAGATCAACCCCCCAATCTGTTTAGGAGCAGCTTATTTAAGTTGTTGTTCCCCCAAAGCATGTTTCTAATTCTGCGTCCAGAATATCAGGATGTTTTTCTTCCTGTTAGCCTAGGCTTCCCATTTTAGGGACTCTTGAAAGCTGTTTTATGCTTTTTCCTCAGCTTTTCCAGCTTTTACCTCTTCCCAACTACTTTCCTCCTCATTGGGGAAACTTAGATTTTTCCTCAAAATCTAAATTGGAAATAATTCCTTTCAAGGCTTTTTGAAAGGTTGTGGGGAATTGGTTGCCTTATCCATCCTCATGGAATTAGCAATTGATCTCAAAATCTCATTTTGTTCAATATGCACAAAATCATCTTATTCATTTCTTCAACTTAATATTAAATTACATTCACAAAATACTTATCCTTTGGGGTCCACCCCCTTTAGGATTTAAAGTTCAAATGTCTAACTTTGAAATTCCAACACATAAATTGGGGGTGTTACATATTCCCCCTCTAAAAATAAACACCGTCCTCGGTGTTGTTATTTAACTACCAGAGTTCATTTTCCAAACAAAAATGGATATCTTTCCATCATTTTAGCTTCTCTTTCCCAAGTAGCTTCTTCAGCAGTAAAGTGCTTCCACTGCACTTTTACTCTGGCTACTATTCTGTTTCTCAATTCAATTTCTTCCCGCTCCAATACTTGAAGCGGTTCTGGCAGAAGCTCCCCTTCTGGTTCCACCTGTACAACATTCCAATCAACTATGTGAGAAGCATCATGCACATATCTCTTTAATAATGAAACATGAAACACATCATGAAATCTAACATGGGGTGGTAAGGCCAGTTTGTAAGCCACTGGTCCCACTCTTTCTAAGACTTCAAAAGGACCACAATATCTAGGAGCCAATTTTGCACAACTTCCAGCATAAAGTGTGCTCTTTTTGGGTTTAATACGTAAATACACATGATCTCCCACTTTGAATTCTCGGTGCACTCTTTTCTTATCAGCATATCTTTTCTGGCGATCTTGTGCTATCTTGATGTTTCTTTGTATCTGTTTAACAATTATCTCCATCTCTTGTAAGGCATTAGGTCCCAACATGAGTTTATCCTCTGGTTGACTCCATCTCAAAGGAGTATGACACTTTCTTCCATACAGTGCCTCAAACGGACTCATTTTAATAGAGGATTGGTAGCTGTTATTATAGGCAAATTCAGCTAAATGCAAATACTCTTCCCACTTTGATGGTCTGTCCATTACATACATTCTTAGCATATCATCCAAAATTTGATTAGTCCTCTCTGTTTTCCCATCGGTCTGAGGGTGATAGGCAGTACTAAAATTCAACTTAGTACCCATCCCTCCAAACAATCCTTTCCAAAAGGCTGCTGTAAACTTAGCATCTCGGTCTGAGACAATTACCTTTGGAACCCCATGAAGCCTTACTACCTCCTTCAGAAACACATTCGCTACTTGAGCCGTCCCAAAAGTAGATTTCACTGGTATAAAGTGGGCAACTTTTGTAAGAGTCTCTACTACTACCATTACAGAATCATGTTGATATTTGGTTTTGGGTAACCCTGTTATAATGTAACACCCCCAATTTGTGTGTTGAATTTTTAAAGTTAGACATTTGAATTTTAATCCTAAGGGGGGTGGACCCCAAGGGATAAGTATGGTGTGAATGTAATTGCATATTTTATTTGAGGAAATAAATAAAATGATTGTGCATTTTGACCAAGATGAGAATTAGAGATCACTTGACAAAATTCATGAGGATGGATAAGGCAACAAATCCCCAAAAAAATCTTTCAAAAATCCTTGAAAGAAATTAATTTAGATTTGAGGAGGAATCTAAATTTCCCCAATGAAGAGGAGTAGTTGGGAAGAGGTAAAGAAAAGCTGGAAAAGTTGAGGAAAAGCTTAAAGCAGCTTTAAAGAATCCCAAAATGGGAAGCCTAGGCTAAACAGGAAAGAATGCATCCTGCTATTCTGGACGCAGAATTACAAACATGCTTTGGGGAAATATGAGCTTAAATAAGCTGCTCCTAAGCAGATCAGAGGTTGATCTGTCCTAGGAGGTGATCTCTGCTCGGGGGTGAGTCCTGGGAGACAAAGAGGATTCTAAGGTTGGGAGGTTGGTCATTTGCAACAGTGGTATGTTCCTGAAATTTTCGTTCATTTGATGTATTATGGTATGAATTAGCTACATATAAAATTTAAGAGAATTTGTATGATTGATTTTTGTACTACATTTAACAAAAATCCATCTTAAGGCATTCACCTTTCAGATTCTGTTTAGTTGTAGACCAGAAATCCATAGAGTAGACACCCCAGAAACTATAAACCAAGTTGGTTTAAATCTGAGGTTACTTAGTCTCTACAGAAAATTAAATCTTTTCTTGTTCCTGTAGACACAAATGTGCTATTATAGACTCATGTGTATGCTAGAAAATATTTTAGCAGAACTGAATTTACATGATCTAAATACAAACAGAAGAAAGTAAAACATTATAATATGAAATTCGAAATCTGTACAATAGAAAGAAAATTTCTAGTCTATAGGATTCTCATAACATTTATATTTCTAATTCTACTTTAAATTCTTGAACCAAGTATCATAGTGGAAGATTCAAATTGTGGCTAGGATCCTGCATGCAAGCTCTAGCTAATACCTATATGTATACATGAAATGGAGAATAAAATCTCAAGGCCGCAAATCAAATTAATAACAATACATAGATATATATATAAATGCATTAAAACTTAAAATGGAAGTGCAGTGAGTTAAACGAAGGACTCATTCACAATCAACAATTGCCATAGCATATTATGGTGAGAATATATATATATATTAATAAGGATTAAGAACTAAACCAAATAAATCCTTTTAACATCGACTAAAAATGAACCATAGATATATATGAACTATATATGACACGAAGGAGATGTTGATACGAGCAGTTATGAAAAAAATGAATTGCATCTAACTACGGCCATTGGAACCCAGCGTGTAGTCAAAATACACTATCGCGTGTAGAGTACCACAAAACATAACTATGTAGATGCCGAAAGTATGTATTTATATATGTCAATCAAAATATACCGAGAGCCGGTATAATGAAACCGATATACATATATAACATGAAATGCACCGAAATTTTCTTGTATATATAAGCCTGTAGGTGTAACACGAAAGGTATAAAAATATACATAGACAGTCCATTTTAACATTGATGAAAAAGAGAGGGATCGGAGTATTTATAATCGCGCCCAGGCATTATTCGTGGGGTTAAAGTATATCTACACTTAACTAAGGGTATTATCAACCGGTCAGGAATAAATTTGACTGCCAGCAAAGCGTATAATGATCTCTGCAACTACGTCTCTGGTTAATACTAGACGGAAGGAAAGAAAAATACCACAATTAAAAATGGGAAACCAAACAATTTCGTAACCAGATTTATATAATCTAAAATAACATGAAAAATTCCGGCGTATAAGACAATGATAGGTTTCATATAAGAGTATACGCGCTTAACCAACATAATGGTAAAATCTATCAGATATGATGAACACCGTGGGATCGGCTATGTTTGGCAGGAAAAAATTTATTACATTCATTTCTCCGATTAGTGAAATCAACAAAATTCGGGTGCATGCCTGTAGAACGAGGAGGTAGTTAGCTATATGGTATGGAAACTAAGCGTCTTTTAATCGCAAAGTCGAAATCCAAACCGAGGTGTTTGCAAACTAAACTGATTCGCACTCCTTTTATAAACTGGAAAATAAGATTCCTCCAAAACACAAAAAAAAAAAACAATAAGGATATACGCATGGCCTAACCCTGCAGAGGCTATGCGAATGCAATCCCGGGGGTTTCCGACTCACAGCAAACCTGAAAGACCATTTTCATCCAAATGACACGAATTGAATGAGGTTGTGATAATGAATGAGAACGAAAGGAAATTTAAACAAATTTCACCAGACTTTAATCAACCAGAATTGAGCGGAATAAAGAAAGGCGTGGCATTTAAATTACCCCCACAATGTTTTAAGCTTCATGCAGCCCAGGGCCGCCTTCAACGAACGAGCTTGAGGGATCCGAGAGAACACCATAAGGTCGGCCAGCCATCACTACGTCTCTGGAATTCGGTCGAACCAATCCAGAGGGTAGGTACCTCGGGCATCAACCCCATCGAAACCAGGAGCTAGCTGGAGGAGAACCCTGGACCTAAAACGCTGTGGCGTAATATCTGAAGAAAAAAAACCCAACGCGACATAACTACGTTATACACCCAAAAATGCTAATAGGTTCGGTTGCCAGTGCAAACATGCCTGAAAATTCGGAACAAGAATGGGTTGCTCACCGGATGGGAAGGCTCAGTGCGAGACAATCAGACCTCGCCTCGCTAAAACGGAACCGTCTTCTCTCTTAGAACATCATTACCCTGGACAAAAATACAAACCAGATAGGATTAAGGATAGGGAAGAACTCAGAATGAAAAACAAAATAAACAGCATGCATAACCTAAATAAACTCTCCGTCCTGAACCCGTTCGCCTCTGGCATTCCTGCCAAGCGATTCAGATCTGGAAGCTGCAGGGGAAAGACCACCTAGTGGGCGAGAGATGCACATAAAAAGGAAAACCGGAATATTAGAATACCTATGGACTGCTAGGGTCTTAATAAGGCGAACCGCCATCCACACAAATCCACCCCAAATAGCTGTACAGGCGGCAGAAATTACTGTTAAAGTGTATAAAAAAAAAAAAAAACAAACTGTAACCCTAACTTGCAAGGGCCGAGTATTGTACAAAATCCCGAGGGGGATTCGACAAATCACGACGTGCAGGAGAAGAAATACTAGTGCAGCGGGGTTATTGTACTCCCACCCTAAACTCTAAGTACTGCATCAGGTGAAGTTCGGCCTAGCGCTACGATCTGTCCCTGCTGAGGTGAACCACAGCAATGGGTTTCCTAACTAGGACTGACACCTGTCGGGTTCATCGAGCCAAAGTACCATGGTTGGTAAACTTCGTATTCTCGAAATAAGGAAGGCGCACCCCAACATGTACCTGGACAAATCTCAACGTAATAGCATGTGACACGTATACTTCCGGTCTCCCGCGACGTGTTGAGGGCCTGTCGTGAGTCTTCACACCGCCGATTTGGAACCACTGCATGTGGGTTTAACCATCGTAACACTCCAGAAAAACGCCGACGCGTTAATACCTGGCACACAAACCAATGATACGTGTAAATAATGGCAGTTAAGCAATCCGCGAGAAGACTATTGTTGAAATTAGTTCATAAATATAGTAGTGGTTCACCAAATATAAAGTGTGACATGTGAAATCGAGGAGATAATGATTTAACAATTTATTTCATATGACAAGAGTATATCTAAATGCTCTGAAAATATGCGCGATAGGTTATACCTAATGTCCCTCCTAACTATATAGTAGTCATACACTATGTGTATATAAAGGGGCCATATAACAATTATTACATTGTGTATAGTTAAATAGTAATGGGACGATGGAGTATTATGAGAAAAAAAAAATAGAATAAATCCCCTTATGCTAGAGGGTTGTAAATGCAAATAAATTAACTTTAGAATATGTGGAATGTTAATTAAAGAGGAAAAAAATAATCCTACATTAATGAATAGAGTAAGTAGGATAACACCTATAAGTATTTAGTTATATATATATTTAGTTATATATATGTATATATAGGTGTATAGTTGGGTTTCAAGGAGAGAGAGAAAAAAAAAAATACAATACTTGGAATAATGAAAAATAAAAAATAAAAATTTTTGGAGGTGTGACAAATGGTATCGGAGCACCAGTTACAACAATTTGGGCTGTCAATTTGTGCTCACTGATTATTACAGCTTTTGGTTTTCTGAAATTTTTATAAAATTTTGCTAATCTGTGTTGTGAGTCTGTACAGTGTGAAATGGCTGAAGGTGAAGGAATTTATGTGGATCTGCGGGATGAGTTTGCTACTCCAGATCCCAATGCCCCGGTAATGGCTATGTTGCACAGGCTGCAACGAGAACTGGCTGAACTGAGAAGTCAAAATGATATTTTGTCATCAGCCAGTAAGGAGCAGGAAAAGCTCGTGAGAGAACTAACTTCCCGGAACAGCCAGGAAGGCGAAGGTTCCGGAAAGAGAAAGATGGGTGAGTCTGATGATGATGATGCTGCTAGACATCAACATAAGCAGAAAAGAGAATTGCAGGGAGAATTTAGAAAGATAAAACCTCCCTCCTATGATGGGGAGAAGGAAGAGGATGCTGAAGCTTGGTTGCTGAACATGATCAAGTATTTCCAAGTATATGAATATGAGAGCAATCTGAAGGCCAGATTAGCTGTGTATCAGCTGCAAGGAAAAGCCACACTGTGGTGGGAAGAGACGAAGATGGTGCATGCCATTGATGAAAAGACAGTGACCTGGGAAGATTTCCAGGTTAAGTTCAAAAATCGCTACCTGAATGAGCGTTACTATGACGACAAAGCTAAAGAATTCCATGAACTTAGATTGGGACAGCTCACCATCGATGAGTTTGTCACTAATTTTACTAATTTATTGAGGTATGTCCCTTACATTAGAGAAGAAAAAGCAAAAGTGCAAAGGTTTTTAAATTGTTTACCTACTGTGTACAAGGAGAAAATAGAGTTTGACAACCCAAAGACCATGGATGAAGCTGTTAGAAAAGCAAGATTATGCTATCAGCAGTTTAAAGGTAAAGTTGAACAAGGGAAGAGCTGGCTGAACAAGGGTGAGTTCAAAGGTAAAAGACCAAAACCATCATATCTGAGAAATTTTGGTAGAGATCATCAGCGGAAAAAAATCAATAAACCAAAAGAAAGTCAAACTGCTCAGTCCCAAGTGGCTTCAAAACCAGTAGAAGGGAACAATAAAAAGGAAGGGACAGTCAGAATGAAGGAACCTTTGAAATGCTGGGGCTGTGGAGAACCCCATATGATGAGGGACTGCCCCCATCGAAATATACACATGATCAGCAGAGAGCGAGAGGCAACAACGGTAAATGACATAGCCAGAAATATACCAACTATCAGTGCAGCCTTGGAAAATCGGCAAGCAGAACATCAAGCAACCATGGTGGAAATGGAGGGTAAGATTTCTGACCTACCTGTTACTGTTTTGATTGATCCAGGTGCTTCCTTAAGTTATATTAGTCCTGGAATTGTAGAAAAATGTAAAATTAAACCTGAAAAATTTCAGCAGTCATGGTTGGTACAGCTGGCCACTGGAACTAAGAGAAAAGTCACACATAAGTTGCCCAAAACAGCAATACAATTAAATGGTCTTCCAACAGAAGTAAATTTGAACATATTGCCATTAGGATCTTATCATCTGCTGATAGGAATGGACTGGCTGGAAAAGAAGAAAGCTCTGATGAACTGCTGGGATAAAACCCTGCATTGTGTGGATGAGGAAGGAAAACCTTTTACACTAAAAGGGAAACCAAAATCCATTTCAGTAAGACAAATATCAGCCTTACAATTGAAAAGAATAGCTAGAAAAGGATACCAAGTCTATGCAATGCATGTAGAAGAAATAGAACAGAAAACTGAGGAAGAGTTACTGGATGCTATACCAGTCATCAGAGAGTTTAAGGAAGTCTTTCCCAAGGAAATCCCTCATCTTCCCCCCAAAAGAGAGATTGATTTTTCAATCGATCTGGTACCAGGAGCAATACCTGTTTCCCGAGCACCTTATCGAATGAGCCCTCCTGAACTTATGGAGCTGAAGATGAAGCTGCAAGAATTATTGGATAAAGGTTACATTAGACCCAGTGTGTCTCCGTGGGGAGCACCTGTTCTATTTGTTAAAAAGAAGGATGGAACTTTTAGGATGTGCATTGATTATCGTCAACTGAACAAGTTGACCATTAAGAATAGATATCCACTTCCTAGAATTGATGATCTTTTTGATCAAGTGAGAGGGGCCTCAGTCTTTTCCAAGATAGACCTAAGGACTGGGTATCACCAGCTCAGAATTAAAGAAGAAGACATCAGCAAAACAGCATTTCGAACCAGGTATGGGCATTACGAATTTGTGGTCTTACCTTTTGGCTTGACGAATGCCCCTGCCACATTTATGTGCCTGATGAACAGTGTGTTGAATAAGTATTTGGATAAATTTGTTCTAGTGTTCATAGACGATATCTTGGTTTACTCCAAAAATGAGGACGAACATAAGGAACATCTGAGAATAGTGTTGCAGACTTTAAAAGAAAACCAGCTATATGCCAAGTTCAGCAAATGTGAATTTTATAAAGATAAAATTCAATATCTTGGTCATATTATTTCGGAAAAAGGGTTAGCAGTTGACCCTGAAAAGATAAAAGCAATTAAGGAATGGCCAATTCCAACTGATGTTTCAGCAGTAAGGTCATTCATGGGGATGGCGGGCTACTATCGTAGATTTGTGGAGAGATTTTCTGCCATAGCACATCCAATCACTTCATTGCAAAGAAAGGGTGTTAAGTTCGTATGGACTGAGAAATGTCAAAACAGTTTTGAACAACTAAAACAAAAACTTATTTCAGCTCCTATATTAAAAATTTTTGATCCTGATAAAGAGTTTGTGGTATGTACAGATGCTTGCAGAGAGGGGCTAGGAGGAGTCCTATTGCAGGAAAATTCAGTTATTGCTTATGAATCTAGAAAACTAAAAACTCATGAACAGAATTACAGTGCATATGATTTAGAATTTGCAGCTGTTATCCATGCTTTAAAAATGTGGAGGCACTATCTTCTGGGGAAGAAGTTCACATTGATGACTGATCATATTAGTCTTAAATATTTCTTTTCCCAAACTGATCTGAATGCAAGACAAGCCAGATGGTTGTCCTTTTTAAGTGAATTTGATATGGACATAAGACATATCAAGGGGAAAGAAAATAAAGTTGCTGATGCCCTAAGTAGAAATGCTTGTCAAAATTTAAACAGTATTGGGAGTAGTGGTCAGATTGAGATAGAAGAGTTGGTGAGAAAAGCAGAAACTCAAGATCCCAACTATGAAGCACACTTGGTGAAACTACAGACAAGGGATAAAACTGATTTCACTAAGAATCAGAAAGGGCTGCTCTATTTCAAAAACAGGTTGTATATTCCAAATATAGAGTCATTGAAGAAAGATATTTTAGATGAATACCACAAACAGCCCTATGCAGGACATCCCGGATACCAAAAGATGTTAACATCCTTGAAGAAGAAGTTGTTCTGGCCAGGAATGAAGAGAGATGTGGCAGAATATTTAAGTAGGTGTATGGAGTGCCAACTGGTCAAGGTTGAGCATCAACATCCAGCAGGTCTTCTAAACCCTTTGCCAATTGCAGAATGGAAATGGGATACAGTTTCCATGGATTTTATAACAGGACTACCTAAAACCAAATATCAACATGATTATGTAATGGTGGTAGTAGACACGTTAACCAAAGCTGCCCACTTTATACCAGTGAAATCTACTTTCGGAACAGCTCAAGTAGCAAATGTTTTTCTGAAGGAGATAGTAAGGCTTCATGGAGTTCCCAAGGTGATTGTCTCAGATCGGGATGCTAAGTTTACAGCAGCGTTTTGGAAAGGATTGTTTGTAGGAATGGGTACTAAGCTAAATTTTAGTACTGCCTATCATCCTCAAACTGATGGGCAAACAGAAAGGACAAACCAAATTTTAGAAGATATGCTGAGAATGTATGTGATGGATAGGCCATCAAAATGGGAAGAGTATCTGCATTTAGCTGAGTTTGCCTACAATAATAGCTACCAATCCTCTATTAAGATGAGTTCGTTTGAGGCACTTTATGGGAGAAAGTGTCGTACTCCTTTGAGCTGGAGTCAACCAGAGGATAAACTGGTGTTAGGACCAGATGCACTACAAGAGATGGAAAGAATTGTCAAACAGATACAAAGGAATATCAAGACAGCACAAGATCGCCAGAAAAGCTATGCTGATAAGAAAAGAGTGCACCAAGAATTAAAAGTGGGGGATCATGTGTATTTACGCATCAAACCCAAAAATAGCACACTTTATGCTGGAAGTTGTGCAAAACTGGCTCCTAGATATTGTGGGCCTTTCGAAGTGTTAGAAAGGGTGGGACCAGTGGCTTACAAGCTGGCCTTGCCCCCCCATGTTAAAGTGCATAATGTGTTTCATATTTCCTTATTAAAAATATATGTGCATGATGCTTCTCACATAGTTGATTGGAATTTTGTACAGGTGGAACCAGAAGGGGAGTTTCTGCCAGAACCGCTTCAAATATTGGAGTGGGAAGAAATTGAATTGAGAAACAGAACAGTAGCCAGAGTAAAAGTGCAGTGGAAGCACTTTACTGCTGAAGAAGCTACCTGGGAAAGGGAAGCTGAAATGATGGAGAAATATCCGTTTTTGTTTAAATGAACTCTAGTAGTTGAATAACAACACCGAGGACGGTGTTTATTTTCAGAGGGGGAATATGTAACACCCCCAATTTGTGTGTTGAATTTTTAAAGTTAGACATTTTAATTTTAATCCTAAGGGGGGTGGACCCGAAGGGATAAGTATGGTCTGAATGTAATTGCATATTTTATTTGAGGAAATAAATAAAATGATTGTGAATTTTGACCAAGATGAGAATTAGAGATCACTTTCCAAAATCCATGAGGATGGATAAGGCAACAAATCCCCAAAAAAATGTTTCAAAAATCCTTGAAAGAAATTAATTTAGATTTGAGGAGGAATCTAAATTTCCACAATGAAGAGGAGTAGTTGGGAAGAGGTAAAGAAAAGCTGGAAAAGCTGAGGAAAAGCTTAAAGCAGCTTTAAAGAATCCCAAAATGGGAAGCCTAGGCTAAACATGAAAGAAAGCATCCTGCTATTCTGGACACAGAATTAGAAACATGCCTTGGGGAAATATGAGCTTAAATAAGCTGCTCCTAAGTAGATCAGAGGTTGATCTGTCCTAGGAGGTGATCTCTGCTCGGGGGTGAGTCCTGGGAGACAAAGAGGATTCTAAGGTTGGGAGGTTGGTCATTTGCAACAGTGGTATGTTCCTGAAATTTTCGTTCATTTGATGTATTATGGTATGAATTAGCTACATATAAAATTTAAGAGAATTTGTATGATTGATTTTTGTACTACATTTAACATAAATCCATCTTAAGGCATTCACCTTTCAGATTCTGTTTAGTTGTAGACCAGAAATCCATAGAGTAGAAACCCCAGAAACTATAAACCAAGTTGGTTTAAATCTGAGGTTACTTAGTCTCTACAGATAATTAAATCTTTTCTTGTTCCTGTAGACACAAATGTGCTATTATAGACTCATGTGTATGCTAGAAAATATTTTAGCAGAACTGAATTTACATGATCTAAATACAAACAGAAGAAAGTAAAACATTATAATATGAAATTCGAAATCTGTACTATCGAAAGAAAATTTCTAGTCTATAGGATTCTCATAACATTTATATTTCTAATTCTACTTTAAATTCTTGAACCAAGTATCATAGTGGAAGATTCAAATTGTGGCTAGGATCCTGCATGCAAGCACTAGCTAATACCTATATGTATACATGAAATGGAGAATAAAATCTCAAGGCCGCGAATCAAATTAATAACAATACATAGATATATATATAAATGCATTAAAACTTAAAATGGAAGTGCAGTGAGTTAAACGAAGGACTCATTCACAATCAACAATTGCCATAGCATATTATGGTGAGAATATATATATATATTAATAAGGATTAAGAACTAAAACAAATAAATCCTTTTAACATCGACTAAAAATGAACCATAGATATATATGAACTATATATGACACGAAGGAGATGTTGATACGAGTAGTTATGAAAAAAATGAATTGCATCTAACTACGGCCATTGGAACCCAGCGTGTAGTCAAAATACACTATCGCGTGTAGATACCTAAAACATAACTATGTAGATGCGAGAGTATGTATTTATATATGTCAATCAAAAATATACCGAGAGTAGGTGTAATGTAACCGATATATATATAACATGAAATGCACCGAAATTTATATATATATAAGCCTGTAGGTGTAATACGAAAGGTATAAAAATATACATAGACAGTCCATTTTTACATTGATGAAAAACAGAGGGATCGGAGTAATTATAATCGCGGCCGGGCATTATTCGTGGGGTTAAAGTATATCTACACTTACCTAAGGGTATTATCAAACCGGGCAGGAATAAAATTGACTGCAAGAAAAGCGCTTAATGATCTCTGCAACTACGTCTCTGGTTAATACTAGACGGAAGGAAAGAAAGATACCACAATTAAAAGTGGGAAACCAAACAATTTCGTAACCAGATTTATATAATCTAAAATAACATGAAAAATTCTGGCATATAAGACAATGATAGGTTTCATATAAGATTATACGCGCTTAACCAACGTAATGGTAAAATCTATCAGATATGATGAACGCCGTGGGATCGACTATGTTTGGCAGGAAAAAATTTATTACATTCATTTCTCCGATTAGTGAAATCAACAAAATTCGGGTGCATGCCTGTAGAACGAGGAGGTAGTTAGCTATATGGTATGGAAACTAAGCGTCTTTTAATCGCACAGTCGAAATCCAAACCGAGGTGTTTGCAAACTAAACTGATTCGCACTCCTTTTATAAACTGGAAAATAATATTCCTCCAAAAAAAAACAAAAAAAAAAAACAATAAGGATATACGCAGGGCCTAACCCTGCAGAGGCTATGCGAATGCAATCCCGGGGGTTGCCGACTCATAGCAAACCTGAAAGACCATTTTCATCCAAATGACACGAATTGAATGAGGCTGTGATAATGAATGAGAAGGAAAGGAAATTTAAACAAATTTCACCAGACTTTAATCAACCAGAATTGAGCGGAATAAAGAAAGGCGTGGCATTTAAATTACCCCCACAATGTTTTAAGATTCATGCAGCCCAGGGCTGCCTTCAACGAACGAGCTTGAGGGATCTGAGAGAACACCATAAGGCCAGACAGCCATCACTACGTCTCCGGCATTTGGTCGAACCAATCCAGAGGGTAGGTACCTCGGGCATCAACCCCATCGAAACCAGGAGCTAGCTGGAGGAGAACCCTGGACCTGAAACGCTGTGGCGTAATATCTGAAAAAAAAACCCAACGCGACATAACTACGTTATACACCCCAAAATGCTAATAGGTTCCGTTGCCAGTGCAAACAGGCCTGAAAAGTCGGAACAAGAATGGGTTGCTCACCGGATGGGAAGGCTCAGTGCGAGACAATCAGACCTCGCCTCGATGAAACGGAACCGTCTTCTCTCTTAGAACATCATTACCCTGGACAAAAATACAAACCAGATAGGATTAAGGATAGGGAAGAAATTCAGAATGAAAAACAAAATAAACAGCACGCATAGCCTAAATAGACTCTCAGTCCTGAACACGCTCGCCTCTGGCATTCCTGCCAAGCGATTCAGATCTGGAAGCTGCGGGGAAAGACAAACCAGTGGGCGAGAGATGCACATGAAAACAAAAACCGGAAAAGTAGAATACCAATGGACTGATGTGGTTTTAATAAGGCGAACCGCCATCCACATAAATCTACCCCACAGCTGTACAGGCGGCAGAACTTGCTGTTAAAGTGTATAAAAAAAAAAAAAAAACCCCAAACCCTAACTTGCAGAGACCGAGTATTTTACAAATCAGGGGATTCGACTCAAGTCGACGTGCGGGAGAAGCGATACCGATGCGGCGGGGTTATTTTTACTCCCACCCTAAACTCTAAGTACTGCATCAGGTGAAGTTCGGCCTAGCGCTACGATCTGTCCCTGCTGAGGTGAACCACAGCAATGGGTTTCCTAACTGGGACTGACACCTGCCGGGTTCATCGAACCAAAGTACCATGGTTGGTAAACTTCGTATTCTCGAAATAAGGAAGGCGCACCCCAACATGTACCTGGACAAATCTCAACGTAATAGCATGCGACACGTATACTTCCGGTCTCCCACGACGTGTTGAGGGCCTGTCGTGAGTCTTCACACCGCCGATTTGGAACCACTGCAGGTGGGTTTAACCATCGTAACACTCCAGAAAAACGCCGATGCGTTAATACCTGGCACACAAACAAATGATACGTGTAAATAATGGCAGTTAAGCAATCCGCGACAAGCCTATTGTTGAAATTAGTTCATAAATATAGTAGCGGTTCACCAAATATAAAGTGTGACATGTGAAATCGAGGAGATAATGATTTAACAATTTATTTCATATGACAAGAGTATATCTAAATGCTCTGAAAATATGCGCGATAGGTTATACCTAACGTCCCTCCTAACTATATAGTAGTCATACACTATGTGTATATAAAGGGGCCATATAACCATTATTACATTGTGTATAGTTAAATAGTAATGGGACGATGGAGTATTATGAGAAAAAAAAAATACAATAAATCCCCTTATGCTAGAGGGTTGTAAATGCAAATAAATTAACTTTAGAATATGTGGAATGCTAATTAAAGAGGAAAAAAATAATCCTACATTAATGAATAGAGTAAGTAGGATAACACCTATAAGTATTTAGTTATATATATATATTTAGTTATATATATGTATATATAGGTGTATAGTTGGGTTTCAAGCAGAGAGAGAAAAAAAAAAATATACAATACTTGGAATAATGAAAAAAAAAAAAAAAAAAAAAATTTGGACGTGTGACATATAAAGTCCATGGAAACTGTGTCCCATTTCCATTCTGCAATTGGCAAAGGGTTTAAAAGACCTGCTGGATGTTGATGCTCAACTTTGACTAGTTGGCATTCCATACACCTACTTAAATATTTTGCTACATCTTTGTTCATTCCTGGCCAGAACAACTTCTTTTTCAGGGTTGTTAACATTTTCTGATATCCTGCATGTCCTGCATATGGCTGTTTGTGATATTCATCCAAAATTTCTCTTTTTAAGGAGTCTACATTTGGAATATACAACCTGTTTTCATAATAGAGCAGCCCTTTTTGGTTTTGAGTGAAATTAATTTTCTCCTTTTTCTGTAGTTTCACCAAGAGTGTTTCATAGTTTGGATCTTGATTTGCTGCTTTTCTCACCAGTTCTTCTACTTCGATCTGTGCACTACTTCCAAGGCTGTTTGTATTCTGGCAATCATTCCTGCTTAATGCATCCGCAACTTTATTTTCTTTTCCCTTGATATGTTTTATTTCCATATCAAATTCACTTAAAAAGGAAAGCCATCTGGCTTGCCTTGCATTCATATCAGTTTGGGAAAAGAAGTATTTGAGACTAATGTGATTAGTCATCAAGATCAACTTTTTCCCAAGAAGATAGTGCCGCCACATTTTCAAGGCATGGATAATCGCTACTAATTCCAAATCAAAGGCACTATAATTCTGTTCATGTGTTTTCAATTTCTGAGATTCATAGGCAATAACTGAGTTTTCCTGCACCAGGACTCCTCCCAACCCCTCTCTGTAAGCATCTGTACACACAACATATTCTTTATCAGGATCTGCAATCTTTAGTATAGGGGCTGAAGTAAGTTTTTGTTTTAATTGTTCGAAACTGATTTGACATTTTTCAGTCCACACGAACTTGACACCCTTTCTTTGCAATGAAGTGATGGGATGTGCTATAGAAGAAAATCTCTCCACAAATCTGCGATAATAGCCTGCCATCCCCATAAATGACCTTACTGCTGAGACATCAGTTGGGACCGACCATTCCTTAATAGCTTTTATCTTTCCGCAAGGCCTTTTTCAGAAATAATATGACCAAGATATTGAATTTTATCTTTATAAAATTCACACTTGCTGAACTTGGCATATAACTGGTTTTATTTTAGAGTCTGCAACACTATTATCAAGTGTTCCTTATGTTCATCCTCATTTTTGGAGTAGACTAAAATATCATCTATGAACACAAGAAAAAATTTATCCAAATACTTATTTAACACACTGTTCATCAGACACATGAATGTGGCAGGGGCATTTTTCAATCCAAAAGGTAAGACTACAAATTCATAGTGTCCATACCGGGTTCGAAAAGCTGTTTTTCTGATGTCTTCTTCCTTGATTCTGAGCTGGTGATTCCCAGTTCTTAAGTCAATCTTCGAAAAGACAGAGGCCCCTCTTACCTGATCAAAAAGATCATCAATTCTAGGGAGTGGATATCTATTCTTAATGGTCAACTTTTTTAGTTCACGATAATAAATGCACATCCTAAAAGTTCCATCTTTCTTTTTCACAAATAAGACAGGTGCTCCCCAAGGAGACACACTTGGTCTAATGTAACCTTTATCTAGTAATTCTTGCAATTGCATCTTCAGCTCCATGAGTTCAGGAGGACTCATTCGATAGGGGGCTCGGGAAACAGGTATTGCTCCCGGCACCAGATCTATGGTAAAGTCAACTTCTCTTTTGGGGGGAAGATGAGGAATCTCATCTGGAAAAACTTATTTAAATTCCCTTACCACCGGTAATTCATTCAGCAGATTTTCTCCAGTTTTCTGTTCTACCTCCTCCACATGCACTGCATAAACTTGGTATCCTTTTCTAGCTGTTCGTTTTAATTGTAGTGCTGATATTTGTCGTACTGAAATGGATTTTGGTTTCCCTTTGAGAGTAAAAGGTTTCCCTTATTCATCCACACAATGCAGGGTTTTATCCCAACAGTTCATCAACGCTTTCCTCTTTTCCAGCCAATCCATTCCTATCAGCAAGTCATAGGATCCTAAAGGCAGTATGTTCAGATTTACTTCTGTTGGAAAACCATTTAATTTAATTGTTGTTTTGGGCAATTTATGTGTTACTTTTCTCTTAGTCCCAGTGGCCAGCTGTACCAACCATGACTGCTGAAAATTTTCAGGTTTAATTTTACATTTTTCTACAATTCCAGGACTAATGTAACTCAAAGAAACACCTGGATCAATCAAAACAGTAACAGGTAGGTCAAAAATCTTACCCTCCATCTCCACCATGGTTGCTTGATGTTCTGCTTGCTGATTTTCCAAGGCTGCACTGATAGTTGGTATATTTCTGGCTATGTCATTTACTGTTGTCGCCTCTCACTCTCTGCTGATCATATGAATGTTTCGATGAGGACAATCCCTCAAAAGATGGGGTTCTCAACATCCCCAACACTTCAAGGGTTCCTTCATTCTAATTGTCCCTTCCTTTTTATTGTCCCCATCTACTTGTTTTGAAGCCACTTGGGATTGAGCAGTTTGGCTTTCTTTGGGTTTATTAAACTTTTTCCACTGATGATCTCTGCCAAAATTCTTCAAATATGCTGGTTTTTGTCTTCTCCCTTTGAAATCACCCTTGTTCAACCAGCTTTTTCCTTGTTCAGCCTTTCCTTTAAACTGCTGATAGCATAATCTTGCTTTTCTAACAGCTTCGTCCACTGTCTTTGGGTTGTCAAACTCTATTTTCTCTTTGTATACAGTAGGCAAACAATTCAGAAACCTTTGGACCTTTGCCTTCTCTTCCCTAATATAAGGGATATATCTCAATAAATTTGTAAACTTAGTGACAAACTCATCGATAGTGAGCTGTCCTAGTCTAAGTTCGTGGAATTCTTCTGCTTTATCATCATAATAACATTCATTCAAATAACGATTTTTGAACTTAACCTGGAAATCTTCCCAAGTAACTGCCTTTTCATCAATAGCATGCACCATTTTTGTCTCCTCCCACCACAAGGTACCTTTACCTTGTAGTTGGTAAATAGCTAATCTGGCCTTCAGATTGCTCTCATATTCATAAACTTGGAAATACTTAATCATGTTCGGTAACCAGGCTTCAGCATCTTCCTCCTTCTCCCCATCATAGGAGGGAGGTTTGATCTTTCGGAATTCCCCCTGTAATTCTTTTTTCTGTTTATATTGATGCCTAGCAACATCATCCTCATCAAATTCATCAATCTTCCTCTTTCCGGAACCTTCGCCTTCTTGGCTGTTCCAGGAAGTTAGTTCTCTGATGAGCTTTTCCTGCTCCTTACTCGCTGATGACAACAAGTCATTCTGGCTTCTCAGTTCAGCCAATTCGCGTTGCAACCTGTGCAACATAGCCAGTACCGGGGCATTGGGATCTGGTGAACCAAACTCATCACGCAGATCCACATAAATTTCTCCACCTTCAGCCATTTTAGCACCACTGTACACACTCATAGTATTGATCAGTAAAATTGAAAAAAAAACAATCTCTACAATATTCATTTATAAAAATAACATTCAGAATTCAATGAGCACAATAACAACAGCCCAGTTTTATACTTGGGCTCTGATACCATTTGTAATGTCTCTCTTTTCCACTATTTTAAGACATTTTTTTTTTTTTTTTCGATTACTGTCCCTTAATGTTTTTCCGTTCCAGTCTCAAAATGCTGTGCTTTCTAGACTCAGTTCTATGCCATTCCACATAATAGACATTAATAGTTTTAATTCCAAGAGCTATAATGTCCTTATAAGTGGTATGAATAAATTAGGCCATTGATGTAATGATACAAAGGTGTTTATATGTAACTTTATCCATATACATCTAACTCGATGACATAGCCCATATCATATATATATAATTGCTATATATATATTCACTTAAATTGCAGCACCCATAATATATTTAAAATTCTATATAGGCATATACCAAATTATATGGTGTTGCCCATTGGACCCTTCTATTTTTATTTTGATTACCCTTTTAACATCACTATGGAACGAAATCGTATGACTCTCCCACATCTATTGTTAATTCAGAAATGCTTATGGTTATGATCTATATGAGTACGCATTCTCATAGAGTTGTTCACACGCTAACCATAATATGTCAGTGCTGTGTAATGGTCAAAGCTATTGGGTGCGCCATCGTTATTGTTTCAATTATCCCGTACTGATCTCCCAACGGCTCACCTTCTGGTTTTTCAGCCTACTCTTGTACTTTCAATGGCCACGTGGCTGCTTTTGTGGGGTTTACCTATCGTAAGAGCTACTCTCGTCAGTAGAGGTCTGGCTCCAATTTGTACTGCGCCTACTTGGCGTTCAATCGGTGGTCATAAGAAAAGAATGGTACAATATGAGTACAAAGATATTTTGTCGACTGATGTTGTCTATCCCTCTCGGGATTTCCCTGCGTCCTCTCTCATAAATTTTCCTGGTTCCCACGTTTCATAGCTTTTCCCAATGTCAGTCCGGAGGTTCAGATATCATTTTGCGTGTTAGGGGTTCTGCGTTTCGTTTAAGTCGAGATTTTCTTTCCAGATCGCTCTATTCAAACCGACGGTGGCTCTATACCTCCACCTTGTCTGCCCTTCTCCAGATTATGGAAACTCTATTGCCAGGGAAGGAAGGAATAGAATCGGTGCTCTATCGCCTATCATCCTGGTAAGAAATCATATCCCAGGTTTCTTCGTCGTTTTGGTGTTCTCAGTGATCTTCGCACAGGTCCATTTATTCTCCATCCATTCTTATTTCCGACTTTTGAATGTGAACGCATTTCTAGTAATGACTTTTCCCTTATATTTCATGTGAAATAAGTAGATTTTATTACAGTAGCGCTTCGGTGCGGCCTTCCCAATTTACCTGTGAACTTGCGCATGGAGCTCTAATTTCATATGCGTCTAACTCCTTTCTGTTTGTATTTGTTTTATTTTCCTATTTGGAGGTTACGTAATTTACTCCGAGGGTTGCGAAGTTTCTAAGTTTGCGATAGGGGCAGTAGGTTACAGGTGTCGATTTCATCACCAACCTGACTCGACCTTCGGCCAGTGCCTATGCTATCATGGGGAGCCCCACTTGTTTTTATTTTTCTTTTCAGTGCGTCGACTGTTGCTAAGGTTAGATTCCTAGTCTCGTCTATCATTTGGCTGTATGCGTTTTTCATATTTACATTGATTCTCCTAATTACCATACTTAACTAATACATGATTTATTTTCGTGTAAGGTGTGAGAACGCTCTGCCCTCCCTCCCGAACAGGAGTTTCAGGGTTTGTGTCTCGTACCAGGATTAAATCTTCATTTCTGCTCCATGAGTTATGATTCGCTTGCCCTACAGGTTCCCTACACCCCTTTTTGCGTTCATTTGGAATTCTGGCTATCACAGCTAGGGTTTCAGCCACTTCATTCTCATATTTGCGCATTGTGTAGTTGTATATGTTTCGTTTTTGTTTTGTTTTTTTTATCTAGACTGTAACCACAGTCCGAACAGTATGTGACTATTATACGAAGCTTGTCTACTTTCATGTTGAGTCACACAGCACGTCTAATCTTCCAAGTTCTATGAGATCTCGCAACCACATCACTCAGTAAAAAGGACTGAAAGTTAATGATTAACCTTGCTCGTGTATTTTTTTTATTGCTATTGCTTTGCGAACTTTGCCAGAATGGATGAAGATTTCGTCATCATGCATCATATTACATAATGAATCGAATGGATAGCACACAATATAATGTCGCTCTAAAGTATTTCTCATCCTTAACGGTCTTGTTTTATTTACATTTAAATTCTGGGGTGTTTACTTCTGTGGGTGTATGTATATATTTTCACCACATGTTTTGGATCTTTATCTTATAATGGCATAGCCAGAACCTCACCAAGGTTACGGCCCATACTAAATCAAAATTTACCAGTGATCTTCTCAGGACGTGGGATTGTAATAGATAACCGCCCGTCTCAATAATTTGTTGTTATTACGATTTTATAGTAGGATGGTACGCATGCATGTTTTCCGTAATAATTAACATTCTTCCAATTTTATATTGCCTGGATGCCGAGTTCATAAGGTTTGAAATTTCTTGTATGCACTAATAAATTTCTATTAAACTTGAGAAGAAGGAGGTTATTAATATTACCACATTACATTTCAGTTTTTTCAGTTTCTGGAGACAGCCTCTATACATGTATTCAACGACAAGTTTGGTTTTCCATAACTCATACAGAAATGTTCTTTCTTCTTTTATTAACATAATTTTATGGGTCACTCTTATTGCATTCTTTATAAAATAGAATGATAGGTTTGACTACACTATAATTCTAATCACAGGAACAATTACCGTGTACTGGATTTTAATTTCTTATTATAATAAATGAGGGATTGGTTGACCTAGTTTAGATCACTCTTCTTTTTATGTTAAATAGCAGAAGCAGATTTAAGTTAAAACATAGGTCATCTAGGGAAAACAGGTATTCTCAGATTTAAGCCAGCTATCGTTTAAAGATTCTGTTGAATTCTTTCCCGAGGTGTGATTCCCAAAACCATACAGAAATTTAAGCTACTTATGCTGAAAATTTCTGTTCAATGTGTGGAATGTTCCTACTCACCAAGTGTACATATAAAATTTCTCTTTCATCTTCCTATGCAACATGAACTTGAATCCTACCCCTTATAGTATGCTAAAAATTTAATAACTCTAAAGTAACATTAAATATTCTAACATGCAATTCCATCAAGTATATGTAGCAAATTCATACCTTAAGAAGCACAACAAAATTCAATTTAGGAACAGACCACTGTTGCAATTGACCAGCCTCCCAACCTTAGAGTCCTTTTTGTCTCCCAGAACTCACCCTCGAGCGGAGATCATCTCCTTGAATAGATCAACCGCCCAATCTGTTTAGGAGCAGCTTATTTAAGCTGTTGTTCCCCCAAAGCATGTTTCTAATTCTGCGTCCAGAATATCAGGATGTTTTTCTTCCTGTTAGCCTAGGCTTCCCATTTTAGGGACTCTTGAAAGCTGTTTTATGCTTTTTCCTCAGCTTTTCCAGCTTTTACCTCTTCCCAACTACTTTCCTCCTCATTGGGGAAACTTAGATTTTTCCTCAAAATCTAAATTGGAAATAATTCCTTTCAAGGCTTTTTGAAAGGTTGTGGGGAATTGGTTGCCTTATCCATCCTCATGGAATTAGCAATTGATCTCAAAATCTCATTTTGGTCAATATGCACAAAATCATCGTATTCATTTCTTCAACTTAATATTAAATTACATTCACAAAATACTTATCCTTTGGGGTCCACCCCCTTTAGGATTTAAAGTTCAAATTTCTAAATTTGAAATTCCAACACATAAATTGGGGGTGTTACAGATATTCACAATGTCTTTCTATAGTTGACCATAGTAAAAAGTTATAGTTTGTAGATACCTATGGTTAATGTTGTCAATCATCACCAACCATAGTTGACTATGTTGAGGATTGTTTACAACAATCGACCAAGGAAAATTTTAGGGGCTCATATTTGTAGGAGGGCTAATTTTCTATGTTTTTTCCAGATAAAATATTAGTCAATTTCCATTTTCCCAAAAAATTACAAACCCAAATTTTATCTCATAAAATTATTTTACCTTAAAAATCATTAAATTTTTATAAATACTATATAAAATCATTATAAATTTGAATATTTTTACAAGAATATCACTAAACATTTTATAGTTTGCCTCTTAAGGACTAGTGAGTTTGCCAAGGTTTCTAAACATTAAGATAATTTTTCATCCTTAAAATTTTCCCTATGGTTGACCATGGTCAACCATCAACATTAGTCAGTCATCATAAGTCACCATCAACGATGGTAAAAAATGATCAACCAACCATCAACATTAGTCAGTCATCATAAGCCATCATCAACAATGGTAAACAATAATGATCAACCATGGCCAACCAATGGCCAACAATTTTTTACTATGGTCAACTATAGAAAGACATTGTGAATATCGTTAACTATGATAATTTTATATAGTAAACCTTGGATAATGATAATAAACCCATACTGAACATTGTTATATATTCAAATTTATAATGATTTTATATAGTATTTATAAAAATTTAATGATTTTTAAGGTAAAATAATTTTATGAGATAAAATTTATGTTTGTAATTTTTTGGGAAAATGGAAATTGACCAATATGTTATCTGGAAAAAACATAGAAAACTAGCCCTCCTACAAATATGAGCCCCTAAAATTTTCCTTGGTCGATTGTTGTCAAAAATCCTGAACATAGTCAACTATGGTTGATGATGATTGACAACATTAACCATAGGTATCTACAAACTACAATTTTTTACTATGGTCAACTATAGAAAGACATTGTGAATATCGTTAACTATGATAATTTTATATATTCAACCTTGGATAAGGATAATAAACCCATACTGAACATTGTTAACGAAGATGAACTATGGTTAGAATGGTCAAACGTGCTCAACATAAGCCAACAATGCTCAATATTAATGTGACATTGATATATTGGTGTGAGATTAATATGTTAGATTAATGGTTTACTATAGTCAAACTTATTCAACCTTTGTCAACTATATTCAACCTTGGTCAAGCTACTTAACAATGGGACAAAAAAACTATCTTTAAATTTATATATAATAATATTATTTATATTATTGGTATCCTAAAAAATTAGGTGTGCCTATATTAGACAATTATTTATGTGATATTTTTCATCTTAATGTTATATTTACCTAAATTTTTGTGGATTTGAGAAGAGTTTAAATGAATTTTGGGGAGTATCTTGTCATCCATCTTGTTTATATTGATTTTGTAAATTGAGTATATTTTCATGGTGATGCATTTAAATGAGACAAATATAACTTATATTATGAGGATAAGGTTGGGTGTATTTCCTTCAGTTTTGAGATTATCAATCATAAAATTATATTTTCAAAGCTGTATATTTTCTTTGAAGATTTTCAAGAAAGTCTACCTTCTCAAGTTAATCAAATCTATATAATCTAATGGGGGTTGTGGGAGTATCAAACATGATATTTTTCGTATCTCACAAAAGTTCTGCTAATTTACACTTGTTTTCAACTCCATATTAAACCTTCCTCCCTCCACTTATCTTTTTTCTCATTGGTATACTTCTAATTTAGCTTCTCTGAATATTGATTCTAAGATATTTTTATGAAGAAACTTCCTCCATATTATTGTTGTCATATAAAAAATGGTCCATAAATGATATTTGAGATTTTATTATCATAATATTTATTTTCTCAATATGCAAAATCATACTCATACTAAAGTCGAAATATTTGAAAATTCTTAAATTTTTGTCAAGTTCATAAAGATTAAGAATCATTTCCATGAAAACAATATCATACCAATAAAAAAAGAATAATGACCATATCACTGAAAATCATAAATAAACTAATCAAATTTTTAGAACAATATTTTAACTTATCAATAAAAACAAACTCACAAAATTATTTTAAACATTTATTATTATTATGAAATTATTAATAAAACATGAAGTTAACCGAGATCTAAACAAATTCAACAAACTTAAAAGACGAAATATTTAGGAGATGAAAATAATGAATCTTAAAATGATAAAAAAAAATAATAATATTAAAATGCTTGACTAATAAATACATTATATTAATTTTGTTTTTTTAAACATAGCGTTATATTAATTTCAATTTTTAAAATTTTTAAAACATGAATAGGAAAATAGAATTTGGTAACTTATATATAAATAAATATAACATTAAAAGTAAATTTGAGATTTTAGTTTTAAATATTTATATAATTAATTTATCTTATAAATTTTAATATAAAATAATTATATTTTAGATTTTAATTATTATATTTTTATTAAAAATATTAAATTATTATATCTATCTAGATTTTATAAGAGAACAAATAATATAATAAATATTTTCAAGTAAGTTTATGAAAATAATTAAATATGAGTATAAGGACTCATGTTGAGATTTCCTATTACTTACCAATAACGACATGTTGGAGAGAACTGATTCATCTAAAGATTATAGTGATCGCCCATGTCAAACCTGTTCTAAACATAATTGCTAATCCTTCTAGAAATAAATATAAAATCACACAATTACCTTTCAATATTCACTTTTCTAAATCCTTCCCATATTTACTTTCAATGCAAGTATGTGAATTTGACGAGTAAGTGTAATGTGTACATGGAAAGCACATATCTATATTTCTTGAACAATTTTTTGGTTAAGAATATGTCCACATCTGTAATTTTCCATATTAGGATATAATTGCATTATTTAAGAGAATATTTTAGTAATAAAAAATATATTATAATATTTATGTTTTAAATTGTTTTAGAAAATAAAATTTTATAAATTTAAATTTAATATATATTTTTAATATGGATGGAAAGGATCTGTTATTTCTGTGAGAATAGGAATATCGAAGATGAAAATCATTTCATTTTAGAGTGCTCCACGTACAACCACATTAAAGCTCAATTTCATAATCTTTGTTGCAATATTGACCTTCCTAGCCTTTTAAGATGTCAAAATTATAGTGAGTTCCGGAGGCTTCTCTCCAAACTTTTTGAACATAGAAAGAAAAGCTTAAATCAAATTAAATAACTATGTTCTTTAGGTCTAATAGACCAAAAATTAGTCTCAATGGACATTAATCACCATCATCATATATATAATTTTATTTTATATATCTAAAAAATTATAATATTTTTTTTTTAATTAATTTTTTTAACCATTTTAATTTTAAATTATATATATATATATATATATATATATATAGTGTCATTTTTATTATAAATCAATTATTTAAAGCTATAATGATTTCTGTCATTTTTGATCAATCTATCTTTTTAACTTAGAAATAAAGAAATTACAAATAAATAAATGATTATTTTACCGATCGCATTCCTTGCTTTTTACTTGTATTAATGTGTTCCACCTTTAAGACTAATCAATTCTTTATTTTGCTGATTATTAGTTTTAGGTAAATTGGGGTATTGAACATCAGTAGTAATTACCTATTTATTTTGCTAATCATTAGTTTTAGGTAAATTGGGGTATTGAACATCTGTATGACATATCAATGAGATTATGACATATTAATGAGATTATGTGGTTATTTTGCTAATCATTGCTTTTATGCAAATTGGGTCACTGAACATGTTGCGATGCTTCATAGACTGTAAAATAAATAACGTTCAGGGGAGAATTTTGTTATTAAAATCTTAGACACCAGTTTCAAGTTTCAAGATAATGTAAATTATCAAAATTTTATATTTTAAAATTTTTATTTATTAGAAAAATGAAAGATAAAATTATTTAAATGATAGATATGAAACACTTACTATTTAGTAAATGGGTTGGTTTAGTCCGATCAATTGAACCCTGAGGAGTTGAAATGGAAGTGATTGAACATTCAAAACACAAAGGCATTATTTTACGCAGAGCATTTATAAGGTCGCATCATTCAACACACGTATATGATATCAGTTTTTCCGTGTCAAATCAGCACCCTGTGAAGAATATTCTTTTTTCCTGCTGTCACCGGAAATTTTCAATCCATTCGTGGAAGATGAACAGATCATAACATTCTTCCCCTATATTATTGCCTACTAATAGAAATTTCAATTCCATTCGTGGAATATAGTCATTTACTTATAATGTCGTTAGCACTAATTGCGATAACAATTGCCCACCGCACTGAATCAAATGACATCCAATCTTGACGCTATCTGGCGTGGAATTTTATGACATTTTCATGGATATTTCCATCCTAAGTCCAGCGCACTGAATCAAATGACATCCAATCTTGACGCAAGCTGGCATGGAATTTCATGATATTTTGATGGTAAACCCACCGCACTGAATCAGATGACATCCATGTTGACGCAAGCTGGCGTGGAATTTCATGGTACGGAGTACTCACGTACGCCCCTAGTTTGGGTGCAAATTTTGACTTGTCGTTAGTCTTCGCAAGTGTTAATCCAAATTCGACGTCAATTGTTAGGAACATTTTCCGACTTATTACAAACGCTTTCGTATTGTATGCATGTAGAGAACTTGGTGAGCAAATTCATGGAAGTGGAGAACTTCGTGCAGCAAATCATATAAATGGTTTTGGTTCTCGGATTTTTTTTGAGGAAACACCTGTGTTTTGTTTTTAACTATTAGGTTCGTTTAACATGTATATGTTTGTATATTAGAAATTTATAAATAAGCACAATTGTATTATTAAATGCGTCTTATATGCTATCGATTACATACATAATATACACTCATAAATATAAATATAAATATAAATATAAATATAAATATAAATATATATATATATAAAATAAATTTTTAATATTAATATTAATATCAATTAATATATAATTGTAATTATTAGGTTCATTATTATATTATAATAATAATATATTAATATTATAACATTTATATTAATTAATATATATAATTATAATATGAGTATGAAGTTTAGTATTGGATTTTAGTATTGATTTCTTTGTATAAGGTTTTAATATAAATAGGATAAATTAACTATTTAACTAAGTGAACGAGTTTAAATTAATATTGAAATGAAAATTTAAATTTTAGTAATGAATAAATTGTAATGTAATATAATATTGGGACAATGATTGTTAGATTGATAGTAATTTTGCAAAAATATTTTTCACAATGTGATGTGGAATAGATTTTTGTAGCATTTTAACATCACAAAATTAAACTCTAATAATAAATCAAATATTATAAGTCCTAAAATTAAGCTAAATATTATAAAGCCTGATATTAAATCCTCATTTTGAAATTTTACAATGTGTAATTGAATAAATTGCAATGTAATGAAAAATTGCGATAATGATTGTCATTTTGATTGTCACATTATGAAAATGTTTGTTGCATAATGACATTCCATTCAAATGTCACAATATTAAACCAAATATTATAAACCCTAATATTAATATATTAAACCCTAAGTTTAATACATAAAACCCTATGATTATAAACCCTAATATTACTATTAGGCTCTTTAATATCAGTGTTATAAACCGTATGATTAATATATTCAACCCATGTGAAATCCCTGGTAACCTCATGGGTAAAAATATGCAGCTAGGACATTTTTTCAAGGTTTGTCAATGTGTAACTTTCGAATTTACTTTCCATATTCATTTAATGACCATTAGATAAACTATCATCATTACATAGAGTAATTTTTAGTAAAATAATAATGAATTACACAACCATTAACTTCCATTTTTCTAGCACACTAACTTAAATTTATTGATGTAACCTTGCATAAAATCCATGACTTTTTTAACTTAGTTAATTAATCACATTATTGATAATATAAATGTCACATCATGCAAGGAATCAACATCATAAAAAATGGCAGAACAAGGAATCACATCAATAGACAATGATATACCCTAGAGACCTCGTATTGTGAAAACTAACAAACTTTTAATTTTATTATTAAACACTCATGAGGGTCTTCAGTCCTCACTCAATGGCTTGTAAGGGATTCTATCCCTTAACCATTGTCATAAAATAGTAGAAAAAAATATCATTTGAATTGAACCATAAATAGTTATAAGCTATTACAATCACCATGATATCATTAACCCATGAAGACATGAACATTAAGTCTTTGTAACGTGGTTCTTCCCATTAGTAGATCACCCGAAAGTTGACATTCATAAATTTGCATGGACAAAGAAATATTAATCTCCCACAATGTTGAATGTGAATTATCCTTTGCATAATTTACCATCATTTAATGTCGTTTTTGTCATCAACACACTTGATATCATGATCAAATAAAACATAAAATATTAATTAACCAATAATAATTATTTATGAGTTACAGTTCAACATCTATTCATGTGCATGCATAAAACATAAATAAAATGTCATGAAATGTCTTCTTTAACATCATTTCACATGCATTAGTAACAACAAAACCACTATCAAGCATCATATTCCCAAAAAAATGCTAACACAATCTTACATGCTCTTTCATATCCTTTATAAATGAAACCTAACATACTAGATATTGTTCTTGTGCATGTAAATGCATAACAATATTTGAGGATAACTAGCCCAACAATAATAAAAAAATGTGCCTATTATTATGTTCTATTTTCCAAAGATATTAATGCAATAGATTTTATACTTATGCATGCGAATGCATGTTATTTTCCAAAAACATATTTTCCACTTGAGAGTTATTCATGGTGGCTATTATGTATAAAAACGGAAGCTCTATTTCAAAAAAAGTTAACATACTAGTTATAATTACGTGCATCAAACTACTTGTCCTCTCGAACAAAAAAAAATAATAGGACAACTTTTTCTTCTTGCATGTGAAACATATATTTCTTTCCAAATGAAACTAACTAAATATTGCATGGAAAAATAGACATATTTCTTTCCAAGGCATCAAACACATAACGTTTCTTCATTAGTGCAAATAAACATTTTCCTCTTACCAAAGCCCAATATCATTTTCCTCTTACACAACAAATACTTTATATTCAAATATATATATGTATTTTCCAAATAATCTAACACACCAATCATTATCTTTTCCAAAAGTTTCATAACTCACTAGATATTAGGCATGCTATACAAAATATTTTGTTATCCTTTAACACATGAGAAAAATTTGTAATATTTCCTCAAGAAATAACATGAACAAAAAATCCTTCTCAATTAAAAAAAACCATGTTATTTTATAAAAGGCTTTTATGTGAACTCTTTCTCAAAAAAGTTACACACATATTCATTTCGAGTGGATCAAATATACTAGATATTATTTCTATGAACATAAGCACATAAGTTGAGAATTTGAAAGGCTGTAGGTTAATGAAATTCTCTTCTTGATAATTAGTTGTGAACGTGCTTATGTCTTCTCTTCTTTTAGTTATTTTAATCTTTCATCAAGCAAATTATCAAGACCCAAGACACAAAGATTAGGCTCCTAGAGCCAAGGAAAAACCTCTCTTTCTTGGAGAGGAAAACTTGCAAAGAATTCTCCTTATTGATCTTCAAATGACAAGGGCCAAGACCCAGACTTATACCCTAGACCTAGATTTTCTTTCAGAACTACACTCTTCACCTTGAGTATGCTAGTATTTAAATAACTTAAACTATGAGAAGGTAAATCAAGGATTTACCTTCCTCACTATTTCTATGTCTTCTCTTTATGATCACTGTCTCTTATCATCAATTCTATAGCTTAGTATATATATCTGAACTGAAGTCTACTGTAGATTTCACACTATCCTTTTGTAACACAGTCTTTACTATGGTGTCCACAATTCCCTTACGGTCCCTGTTGTGGTGTCCGAAATTATCTAATGCAATCTTTGGTGTCCACAATGTATTCATAAATATATACTCTATATTTGTTGTGGTAACCACAAGGTCTTCGTATATCTATCTTCAGTCTCTGTTGTAATAACCGTAAATACTTCATTTGTATATCCTCCGTCTCTACTTTGGTAACCGCAAGTTTGTAATCTATAAAATAATTTTCATTCAATAATGTGCTTTCTACATTTCTTATCTGTCCAAATGATCCGCAGACTTGGCTAATATATAGTGGATAGTTCTCACCTTTTAGGCCGACCATCAAATATGGTTTAGGCCAACTTCATCATAACATGTGGACCAACCATGACTTGTAGTTACTTTCCAAGCATTGTTACTTCAACATATTGTCTTCACTTGATTACAACATTATATGAGGGTTGTCAAGGTCTTTGGAGTACAAAGTAAATCCTTCATGAATATGACACCTAATTGTATTTATTCCTAGAAGACATAAACCTAATAGACATCACGAAGAAGTCTATCTACTAATAAAATATTTCTCATGAAACCCATGAGACAAGTATACCAAAAATACATTTTATTATCATTCACATCTTCTATACATAAATACATAATTACATAGCCAACATGAAGACCAACCTAGTTACCCTTTTCAACACTCCCTCTTAACTAGGGAGGTATTCATACAGGTACATGGTCACTTTCAAACTAAAGAATATCATAAGAAGAATCGGATTGGTAATTGCATTTGTATAGCATTATATCAACCAGCATTTTCCTAGTGCAAGGCCTTGACTAACATCCCAATCTCTCAATGAGACAATGGGCTACAATGTTGGTGAGGCACATGACTTATAGACACCTTCGTCATTGTCTCTCCATGGTACATACTCCACTCGGGTGTTCCCAAAGTATGACCTTCTTGGACTATTTTTCTCTTGGGTAGCTAGCCATCAAAGAATATCGGTCCCCAACTACTCTTATCTTGAATGCCCTAACACACTCTCAAAGAGTATAAAATGCTAGATGATTACCCAATCCTCCATTCTACCTTCCCAAGAGTAGAACGATGTCTCTATATCTCCCTCTCAACCAGGGAGGACCTATTACACAAGGGAATGTATTCATTCCTATATGAGGAATGTACCTAAGCTCATTCTTAGGAATTACCAAGTTTCTTCCAAGTAAGAAACTTATCATCAAGCTACCTCTTAACCAGGGACCTCTAGCAGCAATGGTAAGACACCCAGCTGCTCACGAAGAATTCTTCTCCTCAATGTCATGTATTTCAATATTGAGGAATCTCCAACTTTTAGCTTCATAGGGCCAACTCATCCATCACTTTCATCCTAAGTCTTGTCAACTATCAGAGAGTGATTCATCAGACTTCCTTATATGGTCAACTATTATGCCATGTCTCTTTCCTTCGAATCATTTCCAAGGATCACACATCCTTTCTTATGATTAGAAGCCCTACAAAAATTCATCTAGATAAACATACACATATAAACATTTTAGAACAAAATTTACCTTAGTGATGATCTTTCACCATGACATCTTCCTGTAGGAATTGGCATCCTTTATGCAGATTGACACATCTCCTAATGATATGTTTTTCCAACTATCTTCTTATTTCGTCAGAGTCTACTTATCTTTCCAGGAGATCTCCTAGTCACATCTTCTTGACTTCTGGATGATAACTGCATCTTTCCATGGTTGCATTTCATGATCTCTTCCTCTTTTCACATTCTTGATTCTTAGGAACATACATCTTTTCTAGTTTCTCGTTCACATAAAACCACCTCATATTTCACGAGGACATATTACGTTGATTTCATTTGTCCATGCACTGAGAGATACTCCATAAATCATACTTCTAAGTATAGAAGCTTATTACCTGCAACCATATGACATGACTTCACAACATCCAATGTTAGCATATAAATATATACATACCTCATACCCTTTTTCCCTTGTAGAAATTTCTCAAGAATGAAAAGCTTCATTTCCTTGGCTTACTTCATCAATATATCATCAAATCTAGAATTATGTCTCCATGATGACCCTTGATCTGATGAATTTTAATTTCAGTAATGAGTTCTTTTTATTTTTGTTTTATTTTTTATATTTTTAAATTTTTTTTTTCAGGAGATTTTTCACTGAGAGTTTCTTTCATGATTTTATTGAGATGCTTCTACATGCTGTCATAACTAATCAGAGATCACTTATAAAGTAAGATGATCTTAATCTTAATAGAGATCTCTTGCTTCCTCCTTCTTAGATTTTTTAGCGTCACGTTCTTCTCTTTCATACATGACATGGGCTTCTTCCTTTTTCCTCTTGCCATTTCCAGATTTAGGACAATATCTTTTATAATGTCCAAGCTCATCACATCCAAAGCATCACACGTTATCAATATTTCTTCTTTTATTCTTAGGGCCAAATTTTCCGAATCTTCCTTTCTTCTTGTATGAGGCTGCAAAGGCATGACTCTCTTCACTTGGTTCTATATCAGCATTGGCATTTAGTCTTGTTTCCTCTATTTTATGGAATGGAGTGGATTCTTTGTTCCAAAATAGAATAGAATTGAAGCCTCCCCATTCATATGGTAGAGAATTCAACACCATTGTTGTCATCTCAGTGTTAGACATCACTTCTCCTAGTTCTTGTAGTTGATCTCTTATTTTAGAAATCCTTGTAAAGTATGGAGTGATTCTTGCTTCCCTTGATAATTTCATTTTTTATAGTTCTTGTCTCAGAGAGACTACTTCTCAAGTAGTACTCACAGAGAATAGCTTCACTAATTTCTCATATATTTGTCTTGGAGTCTTTAGTTTTGATACATAGGGAATGAGAGAGTCTTTGATGGATTCTATGAGAATCCTTTGGGCTCTAATTTCTCCTTTCATGTACTTGGCATGGGATAAAGTATATTTTTTTGGAGGTTGAATAGTAGATGCTTCGATATAGTCCATTACTTTGTCTTCAATTAAATTAATTATGTTCTCTTCTTCTATGCATTGAAATTTTATGATCCAGCCAGGTGTTTCTTTCTTTACAAAAAGGAATCTTCATACATAGGGTCATGAATACTTAATTGAGTGGATTTTGTTGCGGCTTCCTTGATGGTGATTGAGAATGAAGTCAAGGGTTTCCTTTCTTCAATGTTGATGTACTTGAACCCTAGATTATAATGACTATCTTCAGAAGTTAAGATTTCCTTCAAAAAATGTTTTGAGTGCAAATATTTTGATTCCAAAGGTTAAAGAGTTGACATTTTCACATGAAATATTTGGATAGTATTCCTTACAGACTGGTTTTTCGTTCCAACCCAAACTTTGGTCTTTGCTTCTTCGAGTGTATTTTTTGATAAGCAACCCTTATGTTCAACACCTTAGCTTTGAAACCATGTTGATAATTTTAAAGGCTGTAGGTTAATAAAATTCTCTTCTTGATAATTAATTGTGAAGGTGCTTATGTCTTCTCTTCTTTTGGTTATTTTAATATTTCATCAAGTCAATTAGCGAGACCCAAGACACAAATATTAGGCTCCTAGAGACAGGGTAAAACCTCTCCCTCTTTGAGAGGAAAACCTGTAAATAATTCTCCTTATTGATCTTCAAATGACAAGAACCAAGACCCAGACTTAGTCCCTAGACATAGATTTTATTTCAGAAATACAATCTTCACCTTGAGTATGCTGATATTTAAATAACTTGAATTGGGAGAAGGTAAATCAAGGATTTACCTTCCTTACTATTTCTCTGGCTTCTCTTTATGATCACTATCTCTTATCTGCACTTCTGTAACTTAGTATATATATCTGCACTGAAGTCTGCTGTAGAATCCACACTATCCTTTTGTAACATGCAATCTTTACTATGGTCCGCAATTCCGTTATAGTCTCTACTGTGGTGTTTGCAATTATATAAAACAATCTCTATTGTTGTGTCCACAACGTATTCATAAATATATACTTCGTCTCTACAGTGGTAACCGCAAGGTCTTCGTATATATATCTTCAGTCTCTATTGTGATAACCACAAATACTTCGTATGTATATCCTTTGTCTCTACTGTGGTAACTGCAAGTCTCTAATCTATAAAATAATCCGCATTCAATAGTGTGCTTTTTGCATTTCTTATCCATCCAAATGATCCACATACTTGGCTAATATATAGTGGACAGTTATCACCTCTTAGGCCAACCATCAAATATTGTTTAGGCCAACTTCATCATATCATGTGGTCTGACCATGACATGTAGTTACTTTCCAAGCTGTGTTACTTCAGTATATTGTCTTCACTTGATTACAACATTATATGAGGGTTGTCAAGGTCTTTGGAGTACAAACTAAATACTTCATGAATATGAAACCTAATTTTATTTATTCCTAGAATACATAAACCTAACAAAAATCAAGAGGAAGTCTATCTACATAATAAAATATTTCTCCTGAAACCTATGAAACAAGTATACCAAAAATACATTTTATTATCATTAACATCTTATAAACATAAATCATAATTACATAGCCAACATGAAGACCGATCTAGTTACACTTTTCAAAATTTTAAGAGTCCAATATTTTTCTTTAAAAATTTAATTCATATGCATCATGAGAACACCCTTGTTAATTTTTTAAACGAAATTACTTTATTCCTTTTCAAGAATTACTAACATAATCGTTCTATTTCTGTGCATGTGAATTATTTATTTCTTTTCAAGGAATATCAACATAATTATTTTATTTTTATGCATGGGAATACCTTATTTATTTTTATGAAATATCAAAATTAATAGTTATTTGTTTGTGGATGAAATTAATTTATTTATTTTCAAGAACATGAACACAATATTGATTTCTATGTATATAAATATCTATTATTATCACGTTGTCCAGTCCCACTAGCACAACTGGTTGAGAATAGGCCTCATAAGAAAGGAGACCTAGGATCAAACCTCACATGGGGTTGTTGTTCCCTATGTTAGGGGGAGGAGACATGCTAAAAAAATCCAATGAGCTAAGGGCTATTGTGGCCCAAGCTGGGTGTGATCCCTGGGTGACTTTGACAATTTAGGAGCCCCTGGGTCACAAGTTAAGCCTGGTGGATCACATACAAATTTACAAACAAACAAAAAAAAATATTCTTATCATGCTAACGAATCAAATGGAAACACTTTATTTTACTCTATTTTTTTTCTTTTAGTCATCAAGTTTTGGCACAGTTTTCGAACATCCGGAAACAATTTTTTTTTAAAATAAAAGAGGGTTTTGCTAGAAATGGGCTCGTTAAAGAAACACTGCTCACTGTTTAGGCAAGTGTCATGGTTTGGAATATTCGAATGAATTTTTGCAACTAGTTTTTAAAAATTTAAATATTAAATAATTTCAAATTTTATCCAGACTTTGGACACGATTTTTGAGAATTTGAAAATGATTTTGCAAATATGAAAAATGATTCTTTCAAGAATAAGCTCATTTCAAGAAAAGTATTTATGTTTTTATACATCTATCACAGTTTTAGAGATACAAAGATATATTTGGAACCTATTTTACAATAACTCATGCAATCCATAAAATTATTTAGCCATGAAAATATTTTAAGAATTCAATGCACGTGAAATATTTTAAGAATTAAATGAAGAAAACACTTATTCTTCTATGCACGAAAATCCATACATATTTTCCCCAGAAAATAATCTATACACTTTATCATATGAAAAAATTCAAGCAAATAAATTTGATTCTTACTTCTTTATGCACCAAATGAAAACACACTAATTTTAAAAGAGCATAGTTACTTAATGCATGTGATCTAAATTCTCTCATCTATCGGAATTAACCAGGATACTTTACCTTTTTTATGTCAACATAAATGGATGCGAAATAGTATGAATCACCAAATGTTCATACTTTAAAGAAGAGGAAACATAAATGAAAACATCAAATCAATAAGACAACACAACTTGATAACGATGTTCACCCAATATTGTTTACGTCTCTAGGTTCAATGTCAAGAGTGGGGAGAATTCTTCATTAAAGGTTGCAAGATGATGATGAGTACATGAAAATTATTTTTCAATACACAAAATAACTCTCTCAACTAGAGTGGCATCTCTCTCCTTGAATTTTTCTCCTATAAGAACGGTCACTCATAAAAGCTCTCAATCAACATGAAAAAATATAACTCTCTCATATGAAGTAGCATACAAAGGATTCTTCAACATAGTAGCAAACAAGGATCTCAACATAAAAAATCCATCTAAAAAAAAATAAAAAAATTACATAGCATCACTGGATCATATACCTCCACTTATGAAAACGACCAAAAAATTTACACCTCTACTAAGGAAATGGACTGCACTGTTGAATTCATGGCATGAAATTGTGTCAAACAATAGTAAACTCCACCCTTTTCTGACTCGGTCAAAATATGAATCCTCAGAAAGCTCAGATATTCCCCCAAATATTCCTTCCTGCTGGTTGAATGGAATTTGGTTTCCCAGATGACAAATCTGATCACACCTTTGAATTCCTAATGAGTAACTGACAAAAGTCAATATAAAGTCAGTTTTTTGTGAGACTGAAATTTCCGGGCCTCTCTAGAATCTCAAAGATTCTTCAAGATTCCATAAAGATTATTTTCTGTAAGTTCGCTGAAATTCCACTACTCTAGTGAGTAATCTAATTACATCATCATGTTCCCTATGAAAATTGGGAAGAATGAGTATAAACTCGACATAATTCTGTCACTGTGAAAATTTGGCATGCAGGGAATATTTTAGATTCCTAATGATTCTAAAAGTATTCCTTTATGCATGTTGACTAACTATATGTTACTCAGATTAGGAATCTGACTTCACCACTATGCTCCTTGTGAAAATTTGATAAAAATGAGTATGAACTCAAATATGGTTCTAGCAATGTCAAAATATGACCCTTAGGGAATATTTTATATTCCTCATGATTTTGTTGCAGGAATATTCTATAGAATATACTAGGGAATATTCAGATAGAATATTCTTTTTCTATAAAACTATGCCCCTTTTGGGTTGGGTTCTCCGATGTTTTATTTCCATAACTTTCCACCGTTCTTGGATCCCACACTCACCTTTCGCACAAGTGAATGACTACTTATATAGATTTACATTGGTGAACTTAGAAATGTTCGGCACGTTGGGTTTTTGTTTGATTGACTTGGTTTGGGCATTTTAATATAGGTGGTGATATGGTCAAACCTTGTTGGCATTATTTTTAATCATAAACCATATGGTTTTTATATTGCGTGCCTCCAAAACGATATAACCAACACTCTCCATATGTGGTTCATAACCCAAACAAACACAGTCTCATTGGTGTTCTAGTTATAACTACATGTCATAAATTATAATATAACCAATCTACCATAATACCATTCTTTATTTGGAATTTTAACTGAGTTTAACAATCCTTATTTTTTTTAATAGATGTCATGTGTTGGTTGTAAACCCATATAAAAAATTTTGTTTAACAACCATATGAATGTTATCGTAAACAAATTCTTTGGATTTTATATTGTTGGATTAACCATATTATTCTATTTTCGTTTCATATGTTTATTAATAAACATGTTTTATATTTTATTTAATAACCATATATATATATATATATATATATATATATATATATATCTGTGTGTGTGTGTGATTTATTTTATATGGCTATTTTTTTTAATAATTTATTTTTGTCGTTGATGCGAGGCGAGGAAGATGATGCTGGTATGCCATGTTTTGAAGGCTGATTGTCCATTTCATCATCACATAATCTAAGTAGGTCCCACATCCCCTTACGACTTGAAAATTTATGATGGTCATAAAATTTTCATACATACTCCAATTGATATGCAATTTGCACCGTTGGGTTTGTAATGATAAACACTATAAGCTAGTATCAATATTTTTGATATTTGGAAACTTTGAAAATTAAGCCTCTCTTGAGCCCTATTTGACATATAATCATTTCTAAAGCCACCTAGATCATTCATACCCACTAAGGAGATTTTTTTCCTCCAAAAGCATGAACACAATCTGCCATCTATTGTACTCCCTTGTTTTCAAGAGTGCCCTAACCAACCACACTTCCTTCTCCTTCATCTTCGTTCTTCGAAGCCATAAGTGATGAACTGACACCTGCTCTCTATGCAAACCTGTACTATAATTTTACAAGATACACGTACCTTTATGAGAACCAAAATGACCCAAAAAAACCCCATACTTGCCAATATTTTATAACACACTCTTTGCTCAAGTTTCCACTAGAATTATAACAGAACCCAATACCCTAGATTTCATCAGAAATGCCAAAAATATCATCATACTTATTTTCCTAAGTGATGGAAAAAATAATCAATTTTAAAATAATTTCACAATATGTGATATACAAATACGACCATGAAAATATACTACATCTAATAAAACCATCTCTCATTCAAAAAATTTAATGGGTCATCATTCTGTTGTTTTTTCTCTTATAGAAAGGCTTCATTGACTTGTTCCTACACAAGCTCTTTGTCCTTCTTCAGACGCTTATTTATATGGAGCCTCCAACATGTGGCTCTTGGATGTCAATTAATGCTTTAATGACTGAAAAAATTCTTCTTCCTCCATACCTACTTAACCTTCTTTGTTCTATGATGTGGAAAAATTCTTTCATGTCTTGTCCTATTTCTTGCTATCATTACTTTATAACACTTCGAAACAACATGGTTATACAAGCCAAAAAAACTACATGGTTTTCTATGACATGATTTATTCTCATCATTAACAATCTTCTTGTAATCAAAAGGAACATTAGAATAACGTGACTTTTTATACCTCGCTTGGTTGTCTCTGGTGCAATCCTAGATATGAGAGCTTGCCTCAGCTCTTCCTTTTCAATTCACATTGCCATGGAAATATTTTTATTTGTTCCCATCATTATCTTTTCTTCATGATTTCATAAATTGATTGGATTTTTTGTCTGAGGAACCCCTTGCTTCTGTTTCCTTCAAAAATTCTCCTTTAGTGTACCCCAATCCTGAAATGCATACCTCAAGGTTTCCAACAAAAAGAACATGATGTTAAATTGAAATTGAATAACTATCAACGCTCTTTAACATTGAAGCAAATGATAATGACTTTTTGAAGCCCTCACTGTATTTCATATTTTCCAAGGCCTCTTTCGTGGCTCATAACTAAAGCAACAATATGTGCTTCTCCTCTTCTGCTTCTTGTAGAAGTATCCTAAATTCAAAATTATTTTCTTGAAGGTTTTGATTTATATCCTCATTTTAATGATTATAAGAAGAAATATAAGAAGAACAATCACTCGAATATGCAGATGGAGCATCATTTGTTGCTCTCTCCTTCTCATGTTCCTCTTTTTCCATTTTATTCTCATAATGTACATGCATTATATATACCATGTATGCCATTCTGAGGAGCTAAACATAAAGATATTTGTGATCCTCCATTTTCCTTTTTTTTGCATGGTCAATCATGCAAATCACATCAGAAAGAAGATCTCTTTAATACCAAACTTGATCTAGATTCTCTCAGCTACTAGAATTAACCAAGATATTTTACTTTTGTGATGATATCAGAATTGCATGTGAAATATTATGAAGCACCACATGTGCATACTTTAAAGAAGATGAAACATAAATGAAAACATCAAGTCAATAAACACACATAACTTGATAACGGAGTTCACCTAGTGTGGGTTACGTCTCCAGGCTAGGTGTAAAGAGTGGGGAGGTTGCTTCATTAAATGATTCAAGATTATGATGAGTACATTATGAATTATTTATGAATACAAGGAAGAACTCACTCAACTAGAGTGGCATGTGTCTTCTTAAGGCGTTCTCCTAGAAGGATTCTCACTCATAAAATCTCTCCATTAACATGAAAAAATATCGAAATCTCACATGAAGTAACATACAAAGGATCCATTAACATAGTAGAAAATAAGGATCTCAACATCAAAACATCATCTCAGCAAAAATCAAAAGAAGACATAACATCATTGCCTTATATACCTCCACTTCCGAGGATGACTTGAAAATAAACAACTCTATTGAGGAAATGGATTGCACCATTGAATTCGTGGCATGAAATCATGTTAAATGACTAGAAACTCAATCATGCTTTGACTTGGTCAAAATATGGACCCCTAAGAATTTAAAATATTCCCCCAAAGATTCCTTCATGTTGGTTGACTAGAATTCGACTTCCCGCATAAAAAATTACATCACACTATCATTTGTTTGGTGAAGAGCTGATAAAAATGGGTATAAAGTGTCTGGTTCTAATACTGAATTTTTTAGGCCTCTAGGTAATCTCAAAGATTCCTCAAGGTTCCATGAAGGTTAATTCTTGTAGGTTGACTAATATTATTCTACTTTTATGAGGAATCAGATTACACTATCACGTTTCTTGCCAAAAACTAAGAAGAATGAGTATAAACTCATCATAATTCTATCACTATGAAAAATTGGCAAAGGGAATATTTTAGATTCCTCGTGATTCTACAAAGATTCCATTCTGCAAGTTGATGGAATATATGCTGCTCAGATGAGGAATCTGACTTCACCACTGTGCTCCTTATGAAATTTTGAGAAAAATTAGTATGAAATCAAGATAGTTCTACCACTGTCAAAATCAAGCCCTTAGAGAATCTCTTAGGTTCTTCATGATTCTTCTATAGGAATATTCTATGAAATATTCGAAGGAATATTGCCCTGGAATATTCTTTCACTAAAAAATTACTCCCTTGATGGGTTAGTTTCCACATGGTTTTGTTTCCACAGCTCTCATCCATGCTTGGTTCTGGCACTCACCTTTCACACACAAGTGAATGGATGCTATATAGATTTACATTAGTGGAGTTACCAACGTTGTGCCCATTCGAGCATTACTTAACTAACTTGGCTTAGGCACATTAGTATAGGTGGTGAGATGGTTGAATCCTGTTGGTATTATTTTTAATTATAAAATATATGGTTTCTATTTTATTTGTTTCCAAAAGGATATAGCCAAGACTCTCCATATATAGTTAATAACCCAAACAAACACATTCTAATTGGTTTTGTGGTTTTTTTTTCCAAGGAAAAAGTCGTAATTCTATGAATAAAAATAAAATTACATGTTACATGAGAAAAGTAGTTTTCCAACAACTAGTCAAGGCTAGTGTTAAAAGATCATACAAGAAATCCTAATAATACATATGAGGAGAAATATCAAGTTTTTCTCCCTTTATTCTTCTCAACCTTGCGTCATTCCCCTTGTGATGGAAAAGGGGAGAGAAGGATGAGTTTATTTTATTCTATTTTCACCCCATTATCCTTTTCCTCAACATCTTAACATGATACCAGAGAAAATAAAAGGAAGACATAGCATCACTGCATCATATACGTCCACTTTTAGGGACACAATAAAAATTCATAGATATTTTCAAGAAATGGACTGCACCATTGAATTCATGGAATGAAATCATTTCAAAGGACTGTAAACTTAACCCTTTTATGACTCGGTCAAAATTTGGACCCTCTTGAATCTCAAAGATTCCCCCAAAGCTTCCTTCCTACTGGCTGATTGTAATGTGGTTGCCCAGATTACAAAACTGGTCACACCATCATTTTCCTTTCGAATAAATAAGAAAAATGTGTATAAAATTGGTCTAGTTCTTAGAATGACATTTTCGGGCCTCCAGGAAATCTCAAATATTCCTCAAGATTCCATAGATATTCCTTGATGCAGGTTCACCGAAAATCTGTTGCTCTAATGAGGAATTGGATTACACCATCATGTTCCCTATAAAGAACTACGAATGAGTATAAATTTGAAATAATTTTGTCACTGTGAAAATTTTTCCCCAAGGGAATTTTTTAGATTCCTCATGATTCCACAAAGATTCATTTTTGCAAGTTGGTTGAAGATATACTGCTCAGATGAGTAATCTAACTTCACCACTACACTCCTTGTGAAATTATGGGAAAAATGACTATGAACTCAATACGATTATGGCACTGTCGAAATCCAACCGTTAGGGAATCTTTTAGATTCCTCATAATTCTACTACATGAATATTCTTTGTCTAAAAAATTATGCCTCTCCTTGGTCGTGTTCTGGGTGGTTCTGGTTCCATGACTCTCCTCGTGCTTCATTTTGACATTGAGCTTATGTGCACAAGTGAATTTATTCTTATATAGATTTATGTTAGTGGAGTTACCAACATTGGGCCCATTAGGCCGTTGGTTGACTAACTTGGCTTGGGAATTGTAGTCTAGGTGGTGAGCTGGTTGAATCTTCTCAGTATTATTTTTAATCATAAAACATATGGTTTTTATTTTGCGTGCCTCCTAAACCATATAACCAACACTCTCCATATATCGTTTATAACCCAAACAAACACATTCTCATTGTTGTTGTGGTTATAAACACATGTCATAATTTCTAATATAACCAATCCCCCATAATCCCATTCTTTATTTAGAATTTTCATTTGTTTTAAAAACCCTTTGTTTTGTTCAGATATATGGCATGTGTTGGTTGTAAACCCATATAACAAAATTTGTTTAACAACCACATGAATTTAATCATAACCAAATTTGTTGGATTTTATATGGTTGTATTAACCATATTATTTATTTTTGTTTCGTATGTTTATTTAATAAACATGTTTTATATTTTATTTATTATATATATATATATATATATATATATATATATCCATAGAAAAAAAATCATATATATATATATATATATATATGATTTTTTTTCTATGGATATTTTTTTTAATATTTTTTTTTTGTACTTGATGGACGGCTAGGAGGCCATTGTTGGAATGGCATGTGTCGAAGGCTCATTATCCATTTCATTGCCACATAGTCTAAGTGTGTCCCACATCCCCTTGCGACTTGAGAACTTTTGATGGTCATAAAATGGTCATACGAACTCCAATTAAGGTGTCATTTATGTCGTTGGTTTCATAATGATAAATATTATAACCCAATACCCGTATTAATGATATTTGAATTTTGAAAATTGAGCTTTCCTTGAGTCCTATTTGACTTCTGAACATTTCTAGAGCTACCTGGATTATCATGCTTGTAATCCTTTGTTCCTCTCTCTTGCCTTGATTCTACATGTATTGAGTCATTATTTTTCCTATTTTCCCATAGTATTACAATAATTAGAATTAATAAAATACAATAATTTTTCTAAATCCTAAAAGCATTCCATAAATCACTCCATAAACAAGAATTTTCCTAAATCCTAAAATCACTCCATAAATCATAAACCTCTCATGTTTTTTTCAAGGTAGATTTTATTTTTCTTTATGAACAAAATATAACTTATCCACATATTCTCTAAAAATATTACCCATTATTTCTAAAACTCATAAAATATATCAACTTGGAAATATAATTTATTTAGATATAGGAATATGAACTATTCTCAATATAATAATTAAGAATTTATTCTTCTAATTAAGAATTAGAAGAATATTCTTCTTGTAAAATCCATAAAATAATTAATAATATTTAATTATTCAACAACACACATTTTACTAGATTTTTTATGGTATCTTATGCCAGAGATATTACATAGTCCCACCCTTAAAGATAACACCGTCCTCTATGTTCTTGTATTGTTGGAACATTAACTTGTACTCATAATATAACAATCTAAATAATAAAAAATGGAATCATTTCCATTTGGAATGAAGGATTTTTTTAAATTTATTTTTATGTTTAATAAGTAGAATCAATAATGTTTATCAAATGAAATACGTTTCATTATCATTATTTATGCAATGTCAAATAATACTTTAGTCATATTACTTCCACAAGTATTGAGAGAGAACTAGCCCTCTAATCATAAAAATGATAAAAAAACATGTATGAAGTGGATGTTATCTTTTATTTAGGCGTTAGGGCCAATATTTCTTACCCACTGGTGTTCTTTTCAAGTTATTGTATTTCTCTCCCGCAATAATTTCAATCAAATTAAAACTCATGGCATTCATCTCCAACCATTTTCCTCTGGTCTGACTATTTCCATCATAAGTTACAACACACGTATATACATTAAAAATTTATTTTCTCTATGCATGCATATATATAATTCATTTCTGACATGTTCATTCGCTCATACAAACCTACAAACAAAACATATTTCATTGAAATTTTCACTTAGATAAGTTAGTGGATCATGCGTTTAGAACTATAACATAAACAACAACTTAGAGACATGAAATTTATCGTGTTTTCTAACATCCAACATCTCTAGAAAATTTGAAACTCAATAAAAAATATAGACATAATTTCATCTAATAGTAGTTAATTATTGTGAATTATTTAGGAACCGAGCATATTCCACCCAACCGTGAACTATCTCCAATAGTGCCCCAATGAGCTCAGGTCTACTTTGGATTAGAATCAATAACATGATTAATTCCTTGGTGTTTTCTTCTTAGAGAATTTTTAGTAGTGTCTCGCTTCAAAGTCTGCCAAGCTTTTTCCTAAGTCTTTTTGTTTTAGTTTTTTGAAAACATATTTTTTTCTTTTAATTTAAAGAACTCCTTTCTCTCCCATTGTGGTATATTCCACCCCACTTGTTGTTTCTATCCAACTAAGTGATTAACATAATATTTATTTATCATTATGTTAATATGCTCCTTTTTTACTATTCATTCCAAGGGATTTTTAGGAGACTTTTAAGGAAGGTCCATTTTTTACTTAACCACCAATATTTTTTCATAAGCTAAAAAATAAGTCTTCTAAAACTCTAGAGTTATTTCTAGTATATCCTAAACAATTTATTCATTGACTCAATAATCAAATCAAATATTACATCATCACGTCATTCCCATTATGACTTCCATAGTTATTAATCCAATAATAATTCAATGTATAAAAGTATTCAATGTCTAAAAATCTAGTGTAATTTACATAACTTTCCATTTGCATATTACCATTAAATAAAAGGAACATATATACACATCATATATCCATACTTGACCCTCAACATAGGTCCCAGAATTTGTAAAAGTACATTGACGAAAAATGATCACATGTCATACATGTGGTATACATTCCAAAAATCCACATAATAATAATCATGCAAGTTAGAAAAAAAAAACATTAACATATATTGCATACCATATGATTACAATTTTTGTAGGGTCACACCTAATAGAACATCAATATTATATAGAAATAATAGTACCCTTGAACACTAAGACATAAAATGTGGTTTTTTTCCTTACAATTAGCTTGCAGACATGTAAGCTACAACCATTGGGGAATTTTGGGCAAAAAATTTGCAATCATGCAATATACAACCATTGAGGAAGTTTAAAAATTGTTTACTAGTATGAAATATACAACCACTGAGGAATTTTAGCAAACAATTTTCAAGCATGTGATCTACCACCGTTGAGGAATTTTAACAAACAGTTAACGAACATGAAATAAATTTCCATAATGATGTTTAAACTACTAGGGAGACAATAAAACTAATATTTAAAAAATAGCATTAATCATATTAATATCATCAAAGGTAAAAGTTTTACAAAACAACACATTTAACAAACCCTACAGGGCAACGAAAAATTGAGAAAATCAACCAAATTATGGAATGAGAATGTAAAAAGAACTTTTTTTCTGGAATCAAAGAGGGGTTTGATGACCATATAAAAAAAAATACCCTTGATCTTTAGTTGAATCAAATCCAAAACTCCCAAGGATACAATTCTTTGAAACAAAAAAACTTTGGATCTCATTTACGACTTTTGTCAAACACATGGAATGAAAAATTTAATCCATAACTCTAGATGAAGAAATACAAACCAAGATTATGATACTCTAATTTTTTCATTGAATTTAAGTTCACTATATGAATTCCACTTGACTCATTGTTAATTTTTAACATCTAAAGAGGTTATTTCAATGTTTTTTATTTTAATCAATCTATTGTTCTCTTCAGGGTCAACCCCAACTTCTACATTATTTGGCAACCACACAAACCATGCATGAATTCATTCATTATAAGTAATGCATTGTAAATTTTGTCATGTTAATTTATTTTTTATTTTTTTATGCACCATAATCATTATTGTAATAATATGTATGAAAATGTTGGTAATTAACCCTCACTATAATTAATGAGTACTCAGTATTTTTCATAGGTGAAAAAAAGGTTTTATTGTATTATATCCACATCCATGTTCAAATTTCATGGGCACAACTTTTAACGAAACATGATCACTTTATATTCTTTCATGCAATCATTAATCGTGAATCATGCATCTCATGTGAGTTTTAGTATATTTTAGGTTCATTTAAAATCGTGCCTAAGATGATCCCCACTAGCATCATACCTCTACTTATTTTTTATTAATAATTCCGAAAATGCTCCAATGTTGCAACCTTTTTCTCTGATACCATTTCTAGCACCCCTGGTAATGTCACAGGAAAAGGTATGGAGTTAGGAAAATTTTTCAATATTTACCATTATGTAACTTTCTAATTTACTTTTCATATTTCCTTTAATGACCATGAGATAAACCATCACTATTAGATAAAGTAATATTTAGTAAAATAATAATGAATTACACAACCATTAACTTCCATTGCTGTAGCATATTAACTTAAACTTCTTGATGTAACCTTGCATCAATTCCATGTTTTTTTTTTTTAACTTGGATAATTAATCACATTCATGATAATATAAATTTCATATCTTGTAAGGAATAAACATCATACAAAATGGCAGAACAAGAAATCACATCAATAGTCATTATTGTACCCTGGAAACCCTATAGGGTGAAAACCAACAAATGATTAATTTTATTACTAAACACTCGTGAGGGTGTTGATCCCTAGCTCAATTTGCTATAAGGGAGTCCATCCATTAACAATTGTCATAAATTGTACAAATTATTATTATCTGAATTTCAGCATAACTAGCTATAAGTCATTACAATCACCATGATATCATTAAGGGACAAAGCCATTAACGTTAAGTATTCACAACTTGATTCTTCCCATCAGTGGATTTCCCGACAATTGGCATTCCTAAATCTGCATGGACCAACAAATATTTATCTACCAAAATGTTAAATGTGAATTATTCATTTCAAAAGTCACCATCCTTTCCTATGTTGGTTTTCATCAACACACTTGATATCATGATCAGATAAAACATATAATTTTAATTAACCAATCAAAAAAATTTATTAGTGACACTTCAACATCTATTCATGTGCATGAATAAAACATAAATAAAATGTCACGAAATGCCTTTTTAACATAATTTCACATTCATCAGTAATAAGAAAGCCACTATCAAGCATCATATTTCCAAAAAAACACTAGCATAATATTTCATGCACTTTTATATCCTTTCCAAAGGAAAGCTAACATAATATATATTTTTCTTGTGCATGAAAACACATAACAAGCTTTCAAGAGAAGTAGCCCAACAAGAAATTTTGTGTGTGCATACTATTATGTTTTCTTTTTGAAAGAGATTAATGAAATAGATTCTACACTTAAGCATGTGAATGCATGTTCTTTTCCAAAATCGTATTTTCCACAAGAGAGCTATTCACAATATCTATTATGTATAAAAATGGAAGATCTATTTCAAAAAAAGTTAACATAATAGTTATAATTTCGTGCATGCAAATTATTGTCCTCTTCAACAGAAAATAACATGATAGCTTGTTCTTCTTGCATGTGAAACACATATTTCTTTCCAAAGGAAGCTAACTAAATATTGCATGGAAAAATAAGCACATTTCTTTTCCAAGGGATCAAATGCCTTACATTTATTCTTTCATGCAAAGAAACGTTTTCCTATTGCCCAAAGATCTAGCCCAATAACTATAAATAATATTATCCCAAAAGAAAACTAACACCATTTCTAATTCCTTTACGTGTGAAAATTCATATTATTTTTCCCAGAATAAGGCTAACACAATTAGTATTATGCGATTGCACATTCCTTTTATACCAAAATATAATACCAAAACTATACTTTTCCATGCATGCAAGTGTATGTGTTTCTCTAAATAATATTCCAAAGGAATATTAACACAATAAAAAATGTGATCTCCAACAATATAATTCAATAATGCATACACAGACTTGTTTTTATCTTCTATTATTTTTGAAGAGTTCTACTAGAAAACATTATTCTTTGCATACAATTATCTATATTTATTTTCCAAGGAATCTAACACACTAATTATTATTTTGACAAAATTTATCTAACTCAGTAGCTATTATGAATAAAACACAAAATATTTTCCTATCATCTCACAAATTGGAAAATTATATTTTTATTTATTTAATTAAAACTTTAATTACAGTTTCCTTTTAAAATTACAAAATCATCAAAATTAAAAAAATGGGATAAAACAAGTGTCATAAAAAACGGCTCAAACTGGATGACTCAAACCACATACATCAACTAAATCAGAGTTACTGCTCTTCGTTGTTAATTTGTATTTCTTTGATTCCACTAACTATGCTCTCTATGACTGATTCTTCTATACATTTTGATAAAGGGGAGCTACAGAATAATTGCGTCGCTTTTTTGGAATCTTATACCAATAGTTGATTTTGAGGGATTCTTTTATGGTTTCCAGAGCAACTTTTTAATAGGCCCATGAAAAAATTAAGGGGAAACCACCAGTGTTTTCTATGGTCGTTTTTATGTTGTTGTGGTGACTACAAGATGCAAAATGGTATATTGCAGGAGTTTTAATTTTGGAAGAGAGATGGCGACCTAGTCTAGGCATGCTTCCTTCACAAATGCACTACTCATAAGGCCTCCATGGCTTAAACAAGTTTTAAAGGTACATGTGTTGGTGGTAGAATGTGTGACTGCACTAATTTGTTATTTTTTTCTTTAATTTCTATTTGTAGCCTTAGTACCCTTGCCAAAATTCCATGTATATTGATTGAGAAACACTCGTTCATGGTTTCTCATTATGTATTTAGTAACCTTTGTTGTCTTGTTTTCATTTTTTGTCTTCAAGTCCCAGGATCTGGCAAAATAATTCTATGTTAATCTGCTCAAACTTTCCCCTCATGCATTGAAAAACATAGGATATTTGAAAATCTTGAATTTATTCTTCAATATTTTCGCCAATTATGAGAGATAAAAATACAAAAAATATTCAACTTCAGTACATAATCTCTTCAACAAAAGCCTCTCCTTAGCTAGTAATGGCCTTGGTGCCAAATTTGGATTTACCAACACTAGTATGCCGTTTGGGAATTTTTTGGTGTGTCCAAGGATTGTGATTTAATCCCCGAAGGACATCTCTTATGTACATAAATTATGTATCCCCAATAACAGAGAAGAGGTTTATAGTCTCTCTATTAAAGCTTATCCATGCAAGACTTGTGAATTTATGAGTTCAAAGTGCATCGATGCATGCATGACTAATCACATGACTGGGTTGAGTGCCCATTTCTAACACCCTCATTTGTTGTAGATATTTGTGTATTTACTGTAATTTACTTTTACTACAAACCTAATAACCTATGGACTTAGTGAAAATCCTAGTGAAACTATAATGCTTTAAGAACTTGTTAAGTATTTTTGTTTTATGATGAGCCTTTTAGTTCATGGAAAATAGCCTAAATGATTTTTCAATTTCTAGACAGTTAGAGAAAATTATATTCTCTCATACCCTAGAGGTAAAAATATCTTATTGGGAAAACAAGGGGGTTAGAAACAATAAGGAAAAGTTGAAACCACCTTGCAATAGAGGGGTAAATTTTGTAAACATAAATAGGACATTGCGAAGGCGAGGTAGGACGCTACCTGAGGAGTGTTTCTTGAGCTTGAATAGAGCCAATGACAAACTCCAAGAAAAACATAAGTCTCCAATTTCTAGGCTAGACAGTGTGGTCTTGATGCCTATGAATTAGCCTTGATAGATCACTCTCAAACTCACTGTTCTGTAAATTGAGAAGCTTCTGGGGATAACTCGACATATTTTCTGTTTTCGTTGGAAGGGAGGAGCAGTCTCTTTGCTGTTGAGTTCCTCGACTCTCTAAATCCATTTAGATAAGTGTACATAATTCTCTTAAACTTACATTTTCATGCCAATGTTATAGTTGTTGTAGAAATTAAAATCTTGGCTTTGTGTAAATTCTTTATGCTTCTATCTACGAAAAATTAATTACGTGTTATTAAGGAGGGTTTTTATTAATATCGGTGAATTATTAGAAGTTTCCTTCTACAAAAATAAAAAGGAAGAAGGATGAGTGATGTTATTTTTTCTTAATCAAATACTAACGAGTTGAAATGTTGACCAAAAATGGAAACTAACCCTTACATAGTAAATTATTGTAAGGAGGTTTCCTATGAATCAAATAAAATGAGACCATGGCTCATAAATTATCCAGCACTTGAATAAGTGAATTTGGGAACTTAGGAATATTCACTCTCATATTTCAGTTAGTTTTGACTGACAGGTGGGAGCCCGCTGTCTAGAAGAGTCATGTATCCAGAAGAAAAAGGATTTAAATCTAGTGGGCTGGAGAAAATTCTGAGTATATGAGGTTACACTTGACCTGGGATTTCTAAAACAAATACACGAGTAGTAATAGGAACCCTTTTTAAGAAGTTGTAACAAAAACCTCAACCATGTTGTAAAGAAATAGTAACAGAATAAAATGTTGGAAAGAAACCCTGATGCATATCATGGTAATGTAAGAATAAAATATTTCTACCCATGCTTCTAACCAATGTTGACAATGATTCTTGTTTGAATTTTTTGTGGTCAAATTAATAAATAGTTATTATGTGTTAGCTTATAAAGACGAAACCCAATTAGGGAAAACATGGTTCAAATTAATCCCTGAGAAGGAGGAATTAATTTACATATGAGTTGGAATAAGGGCTGAAAATCCCAAGAAAAATAGACCATTACACAAAAAAAACCAAATTCGTTCACTAAAATACTTCCAAAATAGTTATAAAGAGCCATGACATAACACGTGTGAAAGAAGTTTGAAAGAAAAACTCGAGATAAACTCTTAAACAAGACACAATATTACATTCTATTTAAGGAAGGGTTTTTCAACCTTTCATTTTCTCAACAATTCTAAAATAATACAAATTTTGATACCTTCTGAACATCCTTCCAAAGTCTAATTAATTTACAAAATGTATTCACAAGTTCAGAATTTTTGGTCAACCTCCACCAAGGAGATTCCATCTAATTCAAACCCTTAACCTTGTGTAATGGATAAGGGTAAAATTAAAAAAAATTGAGCTGAGAAGATGAAGTCTTGCAACAAAGTCAAAAACATAATTTTTGGCCATGACGAGAGTTCGGTGAAATAACCTAAGAAAGGAAAATAGGGAGTTAGTTATGATAGAAGAGAAACAAAATAACTCTAGTTTGAATCCTAAAATGAATCTATGGGGAACTCACTTGCAACCAAAGTGAATTTTAGCTGTAAGAAAACCTCATACAACCCTAGTAAGAATAGAAGCAAAGAAAATTTGGAAGAGAAAAAAAAGGGGTTACCTGTTAGATTGATTTCTTCAGAACAGCCATGCATCCTAAATGCCAAGAAAGTCCAGTTATCCAATATTAATGCGGTTAAAATTATTACTCATTAATTAAACACACTACCTGGTTTGTTGGCACGTCAAGTTAAACCTTTTCACCTAAGGTCCTAAGCCCATACAGTTTGTAGGAAGGATTCCTTGTATTAGCAATGGAAAAAGAAAAAAAATGAGACTCTACTCGTATGAATGCATGATAACCAGTAATAATTACCAAATAAAATAAAAATTGCGTACCTGAGATGACGTGTTTCGAAGAAATAATGTTAGACATGTAAGAAGATTGAAAGGTTCAGTTGTTGTAGAGCTACTCTTCTCGAACAAAAGGGATAGTAAATGATTGTCTCTTAGTGAGCGTTTGGGGAGGTTGTTACCCTAACCACCCCTTGAAAAACCTAGGTCATTAAATTCAGCACCATAAGATAAATATCATAGATACAACTAGTTGTATAACATTCCCTCGCTATAGTACTTAGGTGATGCAATAGATGGAATTTAAGAAACATCCAACGTAAACCCTAGAAATTATAGAGAGATATCAAAATTTTCCTCATATTTGAATGTGCCATTATGTAGCATGGTAAGTCTCATTATTTCCATAATGGTGAGTGCCAATAATATGTTCTGAAAATAATTAATTTTATAATGATGTTCACATGATAGTCCTAATTATATGCTCACGTGTGATTACATGTAACCATTAATTTATTAAAAAATAGAATCTAGTGAAATTATTTCAATATTACATCACCATAATAAGAATAATGAAAAATATCATACTCTCAATATTGAAAGTCTTGAAAGGTTAAGGTAAAATAAGGAATATAAATTTTTTTAATTAGTTATTTTAAGTGCATGTTAGAAGTGGTATGAGAGCATCATGCTTTCAACATTGTCACCTGTTTGGACAATTGGGAAATAAAAAAATTGTTAATGATGCAGAGAGTGGAAGAAACATGGGGAGAGTAACTAGAATCACTCAACCAGGGAGACCATTGATGGGATCTCAACCTATGCCAATGGTTGAAGTGAATCTGGAGATGTGGGTTCAATTGGGAGTAGAGCCCTCTAATACAAATAGAACATGAAAGTATCTTGAAGAGTCTATATGATAAAAATAACTAAAGAGAGATGAATCTGAGTCCTCTTGATGGAAATAGGCCTAAAATAGACTAACAAAGGGAGGAAACCTGATATATAAAGGGATTAGGAATTGATAGTGAAGAAAGATCTCGAAATGTTTATGGTGGAAATGGGACCAAGAGGTGAAAGGTTGAATTTCGAGTGTTCAAGAAAATAAAAACCTCAACATTTCATGGATAAGTGGAGGAAGTTGTTGAAGCTTACTTAATAAACATGAACAAACATTTACATTTTTATGAATATGATGACAATCTAAAGGCTAGATTGGAAATTTTTCAGTTGCAATGCAAAGCCATGCTACGGTGGGAAGAAATTACAGTTGTATGAGGAGATAAAAAGTGGGATGTAACTTTAGACAATTTTCCAAGACATTTCAAGTTCCAAACGAGTTCCATGATTTGAAATTAGGGAAAAAATCCATGGGCGAGTTTTTAACCAAGTTTACATGTCTATTTAGATGTTTTCCCTATATCCTTGAAGAGAAAGTCAAGGTGCAACATTTTATCAGTAGTTTACCAAATTTCGTGAAGGAAAAGTTATAATTTGATAATTCTAAGTCAATGGATGAATCTATTTTGAAAGCGCAAATTATGTACTAGAAAATAAAGTAAAAGCGAGAAAGTAGCAGATGTTGGTGAAATAAAATGGAGAAGAAGAGTTTCCAGAATGTTAAGAATGAAAAATATGTTTGTGTTAAGAATGCATTAAAAAAATAATAGAATCGAAGTTTGTGGAAGAATCAACAAAATTTTTGGCCACAAAGTGAAACCACATAAGTTGAGGTATCAAGTAAACCATAGCTTAACCAATCATAGAAAACATCTTTTGTAGTGATGGGGTAGTGGGAAATCCCATTGTTATAAAAATTTCCCTCATCATACCAGGACAACGTTGACTTATAAAATCCAAGAAACCTCTACAATTGGTGAGGTAGAAATAACTATACCATGAACTAACACTGCTTTGGGGGATTACTGGGGAAAATCCCAACCTGCGATGATATAATGTGAAGGTAAATTAACTAACAAAGTTGTTTTTATTTTAGTAGACCAATTTTCAAGCATGCGTTATGTCAATCTAAAAATATTCGAATTGTGTTATCTGTAAATTGTTAAATTTAAAAACCCTTGGCTAGTGCAACTAGCTACTGGGGCTAAAAGAAGAGTAATTTCGAAAGTACAAAACTGTCCTATTAATATAGTGAGATAATTGATTAAAGTAAATTTAAACATGTTTCCCTTAGGATCTTATGATGTGTTAATTGCAATGGACTATCTAGAAAGACTAGTCTTTTGTGAATTGTAAAGACAATATCACTAGTATCCTCACTGAACAAGGTGTTAGACATGAAGTTCAATGGATTAAATGAACCATTAAACTATGACCTATCACAACTAACCAGTTGAGAAAGTGCATCCAGAAAATGGTGTCAAGTATCTATTGTGCATGTGGGCTATACCAATACTAAGGATAAGATACTTTCGTTGGAATATATATAAATTACTTAAGAGTTCATTGATCTATTTTTAGAGGAAATTGCAGGGTTACCTTCAAAAATAGATATTTATTTTACCATAGAATTAACTCAAGGAGAAACCGCAATGTCAAAATCCCAGAATACCTAAACTAACTAAACTTAAGATACACCTGCAAGAGTTGTTGGAAAAATGGTACATCCACCCAAGTGTTTCACCTTCACGATCCCCACTATTTTTTGTGAGGAAAAACTAATGGCACTTTATAACTAGATAATGATAATATTTGGTGTGGAGCATGATTATATTCTTTATTTAGTTGTATCATCGTGTTGGACACCTGTTCTTAACGGGGTGGAAATGTCGTCTTTCATTTCAGCGATGCCAGGGTGGTCCAAGGTGGTGGCGACGACATTTTTGGAGAAAAATGGCCACCACAAGGTTCATCATGACAGGCTCGTAGAATGTCATAAATCTCATCTTCCTAGATGCATCTGTGTATATGCATATCAACTCTTGTATGAAAGAGATATCCATTGATCCAGGAGAAACTAACACTGCATTGAAGAATCAACTTATGTTCCCTTGATGTTAAATGTCTGGGTAGCTTGCCTACTGCTAAATAGTTTTCTACATCTGCATACCATGGTTTTTCTACTGATACATCGAACGTATGTTTGTCGGGAAATTGATCGTCCACCACTACTGTGTCATATGATCTGGGAACTCTGGATAGGAAGTCTACGACCACATTCTCCTTCCCTGGAAAATCTTTGATAGTTATATCGAATTCCTACAAAAGCAGCAACCAACAAGTTATTCTCCCATTTGTGATTTACTTATTGGATAAATATCTAATGGCAGAGTGATCAGTATACAGGAGTACTTGATAGCCAGTTATATAATGTCTAAATTTATTGATAGCATAAATGATATCCAATAACTCTTTTTCAGTCACTATATAGTTTAATTCAACAGGAGTGAGATTCTTGCTGATATAATAAATAGCATAGGGCTTTTTTTCTTCTTCTTTATCGAGAACTACCCCTATTATTGTGTCGGATTCATCCGAGTAAATGTGAAAGGGCAGCTTCCAGTTAGGACCACGTAATATCAGTGCTGTCGAGGCCAGTTTCATCAAATCTGTAAATGCAGTGTCACATTTATCAGACCAATGGAATTCAACATTTCCAGTTAATGCATACAAGGGCACAACAATTTGTGGAAATTTCTTTATAAACCTGCGATAGTACCCTACATATACAAGAAAAATCCGTACCTCCATCTACGTACAAGGTGTGGCTAATAAAAGGATTACTTCAATTTTTTCCGAGTCTACCTATATTCTAGCTGCAGAGATATAGTGTCCTAGGATTAATCCTTCGGTCATCATCACATGACATTTTTCATTGCTTAAACATAATCTCGTACAAATACAACACTCCAATATTTTTTCTAGCATTTCTAGTTCTTGATCAAAATCATCTCCATATGGGGTAAAGTCGTCCATGTAAATTTCAATTCCTTCATTTATGAAATCAGAAAAAATGTTGAGTATGGCTCTTTGGAAGGTTACTGGGGCATTGCATAGTCCAAATGATAGTACCCTATAGGAAAATGTACCCCATGGGTAGGTAAAGGTTGTTTTATCCTGGTCTTTGGGTGCTATCTGGATTTTATTGTAATCGTTGAACCCATCAATAAAGGAAAAGAACCGTTTTCCTGCCAATGTATTGAGGACTTGGTCAATGAAAGGAAGGGGGAAGTGGTCCTTCTGTGTTGATTTATTTAGTTCTATGAAATCCACATAGATTCTCCACTTCCCATTCTTCTTAGGAATGACTACTAAAGGAGAGACCCATTTGTTGTCTGAGATAGGATAAATGAAGTTTACATCCAACACATTTTGCAATTCATCTTTTACAATGTCTTTCAGATGTGCATTTAGCCTCCGTTTAGGTTGCTAAATAGGCCAAGCCTCCTTGTTAGTATAGATGTGATGAGTGCATAGTTGAGGGTCTATACCCTTCATGTCTAGGTAGTCCCAAGAAAATTCTCCCTGATACTTTTGTAAAACATTTATGAGCTTTTTCTTTTGTTTACTATCTAGACTGCCATTAATATTTAAAACTTTCCATGGCTCAATTTCGACTAGTATTCTATTGCGAACAAAGGTCGTGGGTATCTATTGATTATCAATGCATGCCAAGGGGTCTTCTTGTGTTTAATCATCAAGAATTGTTTTTAACATTTGGAATTTTAAGTTTTTGGATGCAGACGACTGGTTCATGAAGTTATTGACTACATCATCTTCAGTTTGATATTTGAATTCAAGAGCTTCAAATATTTTCAGTGGTGAACGAATATTTTGTTCCAAGTATGTATGTGGGTGCCTGTGAATACTTATTGTGGGTAGACGTGGTTTGGAAGGAGGGTAAATGATATATATATATTTTTTTATGGAATCACCTCTATTAATGTTCATGCTGCCTATCTGGCAGACTATGTAATCATCGTTTCTTTCTAACCAAGGTCGACCAAGTATCAAGGGTTTTCCATCCATCCTACTTTTTGGGTTAATAACTAAAAATTCAGTTGGATATTCCCATGAGTCCATAGAAACGAGGATCTATTGTAATATTCCTTCTGGTCTAATAAAAAATCTATCAGCAAGTTCCAACAAAGTAGTTGTGGGTTCTAACGTTGTTATGCCTAACTTCTCACAAGTCTCTGTAGTTAGGATGTTAATGGCCTCCCCTAAATCAACCAATGTGTTTAGAAAGGAGTGGCCAGAGATTCGCACAGTTACTATGGGTTTCCCTACCCAACAATAAGTCTGATAATGTTCCTACCACTTGAACAATGGGTACATTTTTTCTTTTCTCACCTATTTCTTCCCGCACAACTCTTTAATTTTCTTGGCATAGATAGGAATGTCTTGTATAGCCTGGAAAAGCCAGATTTTAATGCAAAGGTTCTTTAATTCCCCTAGGATATCGAAATCTAGGGAAACTATTGATCTAGGAAGTATTAATCTTTCAGGGAATGGAGGGGGAGAAATCATAAGGTTTTTAGGTTTCCCTTGGTCCACTATTTTCCTCCCCTTCCCTAGCTCTATTTCAGTCATATTTGTTTGTCTAGGCTCTATCAGAGTTCCATATTCAAGTTGTGTTAGGGATGTATCTTCTTATGGTAAAATGACATGTCCTTTTCTCAGCCTTAGTTCATTGTAATGCTTCTGTTAAGTTTGGAGGTTTGGGAAATCAATAATTTGAAGTAGCTAAACTGGCCTCATTTTAGGATTAGGATTGCTTGAGATGGAAATTGAGGTCACATGATAGGTTGAGGGTTTTTTTGGAGTGGGTATGGAGCCAGTAATTTAGGTTGATTTTTCACCCTACCCCATCGGTAGGTTGGTCATTACCATAGGTCGTTACCAGTTCTGAGGCCAATTTGTGGCTTTTGAAGGGGAGGTCGACCATTGGGATTGATAGGGATTGTTTTGTCAGTAAGGGGGAGAACAAGGATAACTTGGGGAATTATTACCTGAATAGGGTTGTGTTGGCCAAGGTGTCATAGGAAATTATTGAGATGGCCAACTAGAGAAGGGTGATTGGTTCTCCCAAGCTGTTGCAGGGTTCTATTGGTTAAACTGTGTAGAAGAAAGAAACTGAGGTAGGTCTTGTGGCACACATGGTTGAGCTTTCCATTGTCAACGCTGGTTCATTATATAGACTAGTTCTATCTCTTCTTGTGCTTATTTAAATACTTCTTTCATCCCGAGAAGTGAAGGGAAATGGTCACTGGCATGGTCATTGGTAAGAATAGAACATGTCCGGACCATGTCTAATGGAAATTTCCTTTGGTTGTTCTTCTTCCGACAATGTGGGAAAAATATGACCAAGTTTTGTTCTGCTATAGCTTGCTTCTTCTCAGCTTGTAGGAAATCTAGTTGTGTTGTCAGGGTGCCCAAGATATCAATTTTGAAATCTTCTAATATTACCAAATTTTTCTCTGCCACATTGCCACTGGACTGCTTAGGATTACTTGTAGCTGAGTCTCACTCGATTGGCCTACTTCGCATACTGCCACGAGAACACCTGATACAAAGTGAAATAATATCATCATATTCTTCTTGGTAGATGTCCCCTTTTCCCATTATGTTAAGTGTTTCAATCCATTCTTCTTTCATTCCCTTAATCATCATTTCCTTTAAGATATCTTTAGACAGTGTAGTATATGGATACCTTTGTAAGTTATATTGAAATATTTCGACGTATTCTTCTAATGTCTCATTTCCCTTTGCAGGCATATTGAAGATTTCATATTTTAATTCTCGAGTCTGGAAATAGTCTTGATATTTGTTAAGAAAAGTGTGCTTCATCTGGTCCCATTTATTAATGGTTCCTCCACCAAGCCCCATCAGCCAACGTAATGTTGTCCACTTCAAGGTAGAGGGAAATAATTTCAGTTTCTAAGGGTCAATAGTGTATTCATATCCCCTATATAAGACATTGAATTCAAATAATAATGCATCAAGATATTCTGAGGTAAAACCATGGAAGCTGGGGATGTTTTGTAATGGAATGGATTTCATAGGGGCATTTGCAGCTGGATCAACAATGGGATATTCTAATTTTGATGTCTACCTTTGGTTCTAGTTCTAGTTGTTTGCCATTTGATCAAAGATATTCTAATAATCTTTGGGGATTTATTGTTTCGAAGGAATAATCTTAGTGGAATTAGGGAGTGCATGCGGAGGAAGCTTTACAATGCTTCCCCGATATGGGATATTGGGTCTCTCTATTTCACTCACTCTCTCAGGGGATCTAGGCTCTGGAGTTTTTACCTATACTAAACTGTTGGTTTCTCCTCCCCCTTCCTATAGATTTCAAGAACCTCCCTCTCTCGAAGGATCAACAATTACGTGATCAGTAATCTGAAGGGTTTGTTCAGACACTTCTATTTCACTGTGAATCTCAGTGTGGCATGCAGATGATGAGGCTATTGACTGAGGGAGTGTAGTATGACTCGAGTAGGAATGGTTCTGGGTCCTACGGATGCCTAGGATTCAACCTTCTTAATAATTTTGTCTATATATGTTGTTCTGCCAAGGATCAATGATCCTTTGGGTTTCGTGGATTTAAGTGGGGGATTTTGATTGGTTTATGTATTTTTCTTTCTAGTCATAAAACAAGAGCACCTATCCTACTAATCTCTACACAATTGCTGAGAATCATGATGGAGAGCAAGCCTTTTGCTTACGGGTACACATGTTCTTACCTCTCGTTTGCAATATCCAATTCTTCACGGGAAAAGAAAAAATAAATAAAGGACATCACTCTTAAACACACTCCCCAACAACAACACCAAAAATGTTGGGTCATAAAGATGATTATTTACAGGAAAATTCTATGCTTCACATTTAATTATCAACCCAAGGCAAGTCTTGTTATTTGAAGAGTGTAAGCACAGTATACGCAAGTGATATCAAAGGACAACTACTGTAATTTTTCATAAGGAAGACTATCTAATTCTTGAAGTTCAATCAAAGCAAAGTGAAATGGAATTATAAAAATCTCTTGAATATCCTATTTTGAGCAAATGCCGAAATGACTATTTCGGCTGAAAAGAGAAAACTACGATTGAACAACATACTGTGATGAATTGAACGGTAGTCCTAATAAATTGAACAATAGCTTTAATAAATTGAAGAGAAATTGTTTATCTAAATTTTGCAATGGAATTATCTTTTAAATTAATATATGACATCTCCCTGAATCAAACAACAACTAGACGCATCGCAATAATAATTAAAATATCCAACTTTAACTATATACAGGATTGAACAAAAATCATGGTAAAACTAATCAGATGAGTATAAAACCATTGGAAACTGATGAAAGAATCTAAACAATTATTAAAACATTGATTGGAAGCAAGAAAGCATGAATGATGAACTATTCTATTTAAAGTGAAATTTGTAGCATCTTATTTTCACAATTCAACCAATTAAATGATATCTCACGAAAAGCATTAGATGACTAGAAACACAAGTTCTATAATTAAACATATAGCAGAGAAGTAGCGAAGAAACTTCCAGGGCTAGGCCCAAAGCCACCAGATGTCTACCTATAAGGAAAACTCAGATATTGACTATTCAAAAATGCTAAAATTGTTATTAAGCTAGAGATTAATACATTAATACAACTAGACAATTCTGTCCTGATACGTCTATTACAGAAGAAAGTTTCTATTTTGATCTGTCTATCTTGTTCGTCTTCGTCCCTTTAATAGTGGTAATAGGTCATTTTCACATGGAATCATGCTACTCGTTGCTATCATTTGAGTTCCCCAAGAGTGGATGTGCCTTTCCATCTTCCACCGACCCATGGGAGCCATCATGATCCCCTTTGCCTCTCTTGTCAGTTGCATTTTGGTTATCATTTGTTCAGTTGCTTTGCTTCCCTGTATATTAAGATACCACAATTCAATTTTCCATTATTAAACATTCCTTTTATCATCAGTCCATTTTTTTCTAACTTTACATTAATTCCCTTTCCTTTATTTCAAAGATGATGGGAAAATTCATAGAAGTGCATAACAATTTGTTGTAAAGATAGTGTGAAACGTACCTTATTCTCGACCCAACAACGATGATGAGGAAGAGATATATGGAAATGGCACCTGCTTGGACAACTTATTAACTTAGATTTAAGAATTGAGTAACCTGGATGTTCTCTGGGGAAAATGTGCATCTCCAAAATTGTAGTGTTAATATGTTTACCTCATTTTATTGGATTGAGTAATATTAGTTTGATACACCTGCCATCTAGCCCGACCCCCACTCCTATCTGATGCCACTAGACATTTTTATTTATTCAAATGCAAGTTCTCATCTTGTTTTACAATGTCTTAAATCCATAATGTAAGATGAGAAACATGTAAGAGTTGGTGGCTTTTCCACGCATTTTGAAATGCATGTCACACCATGCATTGTATGTGGAATGTCCTCAAAATCAATTGACATATTTATTTTTTGAATGATTTTCTCAATGGAAGAAAGAACCTATCGATTATTTTCTCAGTCTAAGATAATATGCATCTTGAAAAGTACACTACCTTTTTTGCAATCTAGTTTGAAATGATATGTCCAGGCACATTGTCGTCCCAAGGAGAATGCCATAGTGTGATAATTTTTTTCTTCTAATTTTACTGATCTTAGGGGCTTAATGATATGTTATAATATGTTATAAGTTAATAATGTCTACGAGGCTCAACGGTATAAGGGACCCATATTCTACATCACACTCTCAAATTTCCCTCTATAACAACCCTTTTGTTGTGAATTTTGATTAAGAAATTTGCATTTTTGTGAAGCCTTGCTCGCTTGAACAACATGCTCAAAATTTCCACCTTTAGAACACTCTCAAAATGATTATGAATGTCCTCATAAGTTGAAAATTCCATGATAAAGTGTCATTCAATTTCAAATACACTAGTTCTGCAAAATATACAAATTATTTATTTTGATTCTTACTTGGGCGTTATCCATCTACTTTTCTCTCACCTAATATGGTGAGATCTGGTCCTGAGCTGTGCTATTAAAAAATTTTCCTTTCACTTGATTGAAACACTCAAATAAGTATGTTCTTCATGTGATTGTGATTATTTGAAGATTTTGACATATATCACTTGTTTTTCTCTTTTCTGCTTTCGATCTTCATCCGATTGTGACCATCTGGGTCGAGTAGTGGCTCTAGATCTCTCCAACACAAATATTTCAGGCTCATTTCCCAATAAAGTAACTAACTTCTCAACCCTCTATTTCCTCAATGTATGAAATAACCACCTCAAAGAAATTCTTCCCTCCAACATGTTAAAATTGAAGAACCTACAGGTACTCGACATATCTTACAATTATTTGTGAGGGTCATTGCCACTATATTTTAGCTCTCTCCAAAATCTTCAGTTACTCAATGTCTCCATTAACTACCTCAATGAAAGCCTTCACTCATACACATAAAAATTGAATAACCTAGAGGTCATCAATGTCTTTTGGAATGATGTCATATCTAGATTAAAAATATCACATCATTAAATTCATCATTCCTTCATTTATTGATTTATTTAGTTTTTGTGTTTGTACATTATTTCTACAAGTATATTTAAATGAGATGTTTGTAACATTAACTAACTCTAACATATCATTCTTTTATTGCAAGAATTAAGATATGTTATCATACTTCATAGGTTCTTGAACTTGAAAGTGCAAAACATTTCAAGGATATCACATGATTCTGTGAAAAACTTCAGGAACCATTGAATGCCTCGAACCTGAAAATTGTACGAAAATAAATATTACAGGTGAAAATGTCACAATTATTAGGAAGAACTATATGGAAATTGCACCTACCTGGACAGCTTATTAACTAATATTTAAGAATTGAGTAACCTAGATATTCTATGGGGAAAAATTGGATCTCTAAAATTGCAGTGTTAATATGTTTAACTCATTTTATTGGATTTAATAAATATTAGTTTGACCCACCTGTTATAAACCCCAACCCCCACTCATGTGTGACCAGAGAGTGAGACAAGCGTAATATATATTATCGTGTGGGTAATTGTATATTATATAGACTCTTCATATGGAATCTCTCCATAACAGAAAAATTTTCCAACTAAATGAAGCTTTGCTACAAAATATTTTGTGATATTGTTGACGAAGTGGTTTGTGAGGTAGAGAAGAACAGGGACAGGGATTTCTTAGATTTTTCTGAAATGGATTAAGTATTTCCGATGAATTTCTAAATTTTTTTAATCATGTAATAATTATCGTACACAAAAGCCTTATATTAGGTACTAATCTGAGTATACACTTCGTAATTTGAACGCATGCACCACTCTGAGCTAGCATTTAAGTGTGGATTGGGCTATGATTCTTAACCATGATCTTATTTAATCGGATATTAGTTTGTAGAGTCTTAGTCTAGTGAGCCAAGGGCTTCTCCCTCGTTCATTCAGTCGGGAATTAAAGAAAGTCATATCAAAGGTATCAGTTGAAGTTGATAAGTTTGGGACTCATACTAGGCTAGGATTTCTTTTATAAGGGGTTCTAGGGTAGTGTAAGTCTAATTTCAAAGGGTCACCTTGAAATCAAACCCTAATGAAAATATGGAAACATTATTAGTATGGAATCATTTCCTTCTCAGTTCGTGAATATTTATATGGCTTATTTAAAAGAGCATCCAAGTTTTTCACTATGTTTGTTATCATAAGGCCATAACCTTTTTCCATCTGTATTGAGCAGAAACACAACATCAATATAGGTAATTTCTCTAGAGTTAGAGTAGAAAAAGTGTTATATTTCCTTAATAGTGCAGGCTCTTCCATCTTCTTAGTTCGAAATTTTGAATTTTTCAACAAATTTATTTGAAGCATCTATAAAATTCATGGAGGAAATATTTTCTTGGGAAGCGTCACTTACATTGTTAAGAAAACTTAAGATACCAATGAAGAATGAAAAATCAATGATAAAAAATAGACTACATAATGCTACATAGGCTAACATAATTGGATCAAAATCCCTCATCGTAAGGCGATACTAACACATTGCAAAAATTTACAAAGGGATAAAATAGAGTGTGTCATTTATTATTTTGTAAGGAATTGTTAAAACAACACATGCTTGACTCTTGAGATTCCAGAAAAGGACATAACAAATTAGGAGGAGAAACTTTCCCTACTCCAACTTCAGAGGATAATGTCAATGCTATATATTGTAACAAAAGAAAATGGGGATTTTTATCTTTAGAGAAAAGTTAACGCAACCTTTCACACACAGATATGGACTATCAAACTAAAATCGTAATTAGAGTTAGTTTGATGACAAATTAGAGTTATTCCGATGACAAATTATTCCCCATTTTCTTAATGTAAGAGTTTAAAGAGCAATATCCATTTTCTCTTCTTAAATTAGGTATTGCGTCTTCAAATATCATAAATACTTCGATTGAGACATCATATTTTTTGCAAAGTAGTTAATTTGCATTAAGAAATAGACATGTAATGGGTTTCTCAGTTTGGGAATATTTATATGGCTTCTTGAAAAGAGCTTCCAAATTTTTCACTATGTTTGTTATCATAAGGCCATAACCTTCTTTCATATGTATTGAGCAGAAAAAAAACAAAAATACAAGTAATTTCTCTAGAGTTGGAGTAGACAAAGTGATATATTTCCTTAAATGTGCAGGGTATTCCATCTTCATGGTTTGAGATTCTCAATTTGTCAACAAAGCTCTTTGAAGCATCTAGAAAAATTCATGGAGGAATTACTGTCTTGGGAAGCCTCACATATATTGTGAAGAACATTTCAAATACCAACGAAGAATGAAAAAACAATGATCAAACATAGACTATAGAATGTTGCATAGGCTAAATTAATTAGCTCAAAATCCCCCACGATAAGGCGATACTAACACATTTCAAAATTTACAAAGGGAGAAACTAGAGGTTTCCATTTATTATTTTGTAAGGAAATTTTAAAACAACACATGCTTTAACCTTGAGATTCCAAAAAAGGACATAAAAAATAGAAGAAGAAACTTTCCCTACTCCAACTTCAGAGGGTAATTCCAATGCTATATATTATAACAAAAGGAAATGGGAATTTTTATCTTGAGAGAAAATTTAATGCAAAATTTCACACATAGACATGGACTATCAAACTAAAGTAGAAATTCTAATTATTTCTATGAAAAATTAGAATTATTTCGATGAAAAATTATTCCCCATTTTCTTAACGTATGAGTTTAAAGAGAACTAGTCGTTTTCTTTTCTGCAATTAGTTATTGTGTCTTGAAATATCAGAAATACTTCCATTGAGACATCATCTTTGGTGAAAAGTAGTTAATGTGCATTAGGACATAGACATATAATGGGTTTCTCTATCTCCTATGACACAATTTTTAATACCTTCTATCCAAATGTTTCCACCTCTACCTCCATCTGCACCACCTGTTCAACATCAACATTTTCAACCACTAAACTATTTGCATCAGACTAATTTCATGAAACCTAGTCAATCACAAGTTCAACTTCCTTCAATCCATTCATTTCCAAGGTCATTCTTCATATTCCTTTTAACAATATTCACTTCCATAAGATATTTTTGAAAAAATTCCTCAATAGCTACCATAGGTACAATAAGTGTCACAATTTGAAATTTCTCCAGAGTTGTTGAACTAGTTATCACAAAAACTTTCACAAGGTACCCAAATTTCAAAAAATTTACGAATACCTTAGGAGGTACAACTAATTCTCCATACTCCATTTCAACATATTACTTCATCTTAGACATTGACACAATCCAAACCTCCACAAAAATCATAGATAAGTTATGGCATCCGAAATAATGGGATATGTTGTGAGTAGTAGCATGATGAATTATAATTCAGGATTAGCATCAAGGCCTACTTTACTTCATGTAGGGCCCAATATCTTATCTTCCTAGGTTTTAGGAGTGTAGGCTCCTATTCCTCCTAGCCCACCACCAAATTGAGTATTGGCAGAATCAACATCGTCAACATCATAGTTGACAACTTCGAACACCACATTACCATATTCAATACACAATGTGTCATCTCTTTTAAAGTCGTTAATGGAACAAAGTGTGATATCCAGGGTTAGCTGGTTATTAGAAAATACATTTTAAGGATATTTGATGATATTGTATGTGATATTTCTAAATGATATGTTGGGTATTCTCTGGGATTATTATACAATATAGATAAATTAAAGGAAGGTGCCCTTATATTTCTAGAATATTGTCTCTAGCATTTCCTCTGATTAATGGTCATGGAGAGAGAGAGAGAGAGAGAGAGAGAGAGAGAATCTTGGAGATGAAAATTTCCATGCAGATAGGTATGTAGGACACATTTTTGTATCTTTTTAGTCTAGAGAAAATGAAGTTTGGATTTATATATGAATATTACATACTGGACATGGAATTGAGAAAAACTTGGTGATGTAGAATAGTGGAGTTTGACTCAATTTTGTAAAAAATTAGGAAAAAATGGAATTAGCACATTTTTCCCAATTTTTGACAGCCAAAATGTCGCTCTTGTGACACATAGGAGTCCCAAGGGCAACACTTTGAGGTTGGGAAAACCATTGTTTCTTGTCCCGTCACAATTCTGATGGTTTTGCGTAGTGTCGGAAGGGCGACGTTTATAAGGTAGTGTTGCAAGAGCAATGAATTTAAGGTAGCGTTGCTATTTCGACGTTTTCCGACATTTTTAAGCCTTTGTCGCAATTCTGACGCTTTTTTGACTTTTTTTAGCCTTCATCGCAATTCTGATGTTTCCAATTTTTCTTCGCTCTTCAGACATTTATCCAACATTTTTAATTCTTTGTCGTAATCCCAATGCTTTTCCGACTTTTTTAAGCCTTCATCACAATTCCGACATTTTGAAGCCTTCGTCGCAATTCCGATGTTTTTCCAATGTTTAAGGTTTCAGTGCTATCATCGCACTTCTGACGAATAGAATTTTCGTAATACCAACGGAAACAAATTTATGTGGAAAAAAAACATCAAGTAATTGAGGGTTTTTTGAAAATAGCCTGTGATCAAATGACAAGTGAAAGCTAGATTATATGGAAATCACCTTCAAAGAAGCTTTGCCTACATTTTGAAAATGATTTATTCATTAACTCTTTGAAAATTTCAACTGATAAGGAAACCTCAACAAGTCTAGCTCTACAAGTGTATGTCAAACATGCCAAACACAATAGTAAAGCTACTTTCCTCAATATAAACATATATAACTTAGGAAGAAATGATTGTAACTACTTCCAATGGTACCATACAAAGATAAAATAAAAATTGAGAGAAATAACAAATCATATAAAATATCAGTCCTTCAAGAAACTCAAATTTGATATTAGAAGTCTTCATTATATGTGACAGAATCTTACCATAATTATTTATTCCACCAAGTAATTTTGTTTCCTCTCCCATGGGAACCGCTGCATCTAATAGCTGGATTTTATAATCTCACAAAATTTCTATGCTATAATGTGCCACCTTTTTTCTCTCAACCATAATCAATAATCATCATATTGTACTACATTCAATTTATAGTCTTTACCTTTATCAGAGTTTTTTGTGAAAAAACTAACTATATCTACTCCATGTGCTTTACCAAGGACTGCATCCCCATAATCTTGGACACCATCTCCAACAATTCCAATCTCCCCTTATTCATCTTGGGCATCCACAATCTCAGCATAGGATGCGATATGACATACGTCAACTGTTGTAATGAAAGTTGAAACATAGAGAAGTCAACTTGTATGGAATGCACAATATTTCTTGACTACAGATACCATGGCCTAACATCATATATATATTTGTGTGTGTGTGTGTGTTTTTGTGTGCATTAAATCAAGAAAAATATAATAATTTGAAGCAATTTAAGTCATTTATATTCCACTTAAAAACAATGATCTATCATAAAGAGAAAGGTGGCCTTAATTGGTTAATCATTCTCATGTTTTACACAAAAATTAACTAAAAGTTACAGACCAATCAATATAAGTTATGGGGGAATAAAATCACAAGGAAAAAAAACACTGACAACAGAGTAGCAGAGTGGATTCAAAGTGTTAGATCAAGGCATAATTAGGAATGGAGCCTCAAATTTTTAGACAATAATGTTATGTTTTAGAGCCTTGGAAGGATTTATAGTGGCCCTTAATGGTATTAAACTGATTTCAAGACTTATTTTAATAGTGGGAACTCTAGTTAAACAACAACTCTTTGTGCCTGAGCTTCATTATTTGTATGATTTTCTTGCAAAAAATGGAATTAATTTTAATGAAATTCCTTTTCCTTCGTATTGTTTCATTTTTATTTTATGGGAGTTGTTTAAAGTTTTTATGGCCTTTTCCTTCTTTGAATTATAATTGTCTCTAGGGTTTCCTGGACCTTTGTTATATGTTGTTTCCTTTTGTCTTGGTTAGGTAGGAGCCTTGTTTAATTTTGGATTTTTTCAGAAAAAATTTGTCCTAGTTCACTCTTCCAATTTCCCTTTTTTTCCCATTTTTAATCCTCTGTTCCTTGTTTCCTATTAATTTTTCTATACATTTTCAATCTCCTTTAACATTCTAAGTATTAGGAAAGGTGCTTGAACGTTTTATCCCTTTTAATATAGTTTTCCTAGCCCAGTAAGGGGGAAAGAGAGGAATAGAAGGTCATCCAATTCCTTCAATCTCTCAAGTTGAATCTTCTACAAAATGTTTAGGTGTTGTATATCTGCAATCTACTCCACCTAAAATTTGGTGAGAGATAGAAGATGTCACATGAGAATTTAAGATAGAAATCAAGTTCATCATAGATGCTCAAGTGGAAGGTATGTTTGTGGGATAGGTCCTTAACATAGGAGACACATGGAAACAAAAAACATGATATATGTATACTATTTATATTTACAATAAATTATAGACTATCATGACAAATTCTATAGTACAACACTATGAATCTGAGCATAAAATATTTAGATGCACCCATGAGATGTAGAAAAAGATAATAAAACTCATTGAGAGGGTCTCCATCTTGACAAAATCATCACAAGATTGGATTTTACCACCTTTTAAGAGGAGGCTGACTTCCCCTCATATTCTTCATGTTGACTCTCCATTCAAAAAGATGATTTTTCTATTCATTATCAATCCAAATATATTGATATATTCATTTTCTGCTCATTTGGTTTTAGAATGGTTTTGAATGGTTGCAACTCTAGATGATACTAATACTTATTTTTATTGAAAACTTTCCAACAAACATAAACTTCTTTATCTTGCTAATTTTTCACCATGCTTAACTTGTTTAGGAGGACGAAAGCTTGATTATTGTGCTACTCTTTTGGTTTCATGATTAGTAAATTAATATTTACAAATAGTTATGTATGTTTTTTTAATTCCCAAATAACAAAAATATTGGATGATATACAAAAGAAAAATTAAAAAACTCTTTGTTTTTTAATTTAAATAAAAAATAAAAAACTATAGTTTAACTTTATAAATTCATAACAAGGATACTCATTAATATTGAGTGTAAATGTGATCTCTCTCACTATAAATTCCCAAAATATTCTAAATGATTTATTCATCATCCATATTAAGAAAAACAAATAATTATTGTGGTTGAACTAGTAAGTCCACTCTTGGTTTATTTAAAAAGAAATTTTAGGTTTTAAGCTAAGATGGAAAAAAGAGTATAAATGTTGAAAAATATGTTATAATTAAATCATGAATTCAGAACAAGGGTACTTTTTATTCATAATAATTCTAAGCCTACTTGATTGTGACTCTGAATGTGGGTTTCTAATTATATTTATTTAAAAAAAACTATGATATTTGAAATAGCTTATTGGTAAATAATAATGTATTTTTTTTTAATTGTGCATGAAACTTATAGATCCACTCTTACTTTATTTTAAAAGAAATTTTAATTACAATACATGAAAAATTGTTTGAATTTAAAAGAAAAAATTTTTATTGTAGTCATAATTAAAGCTATAATAAATATGGTCATACATCCTTTAATAACATTTTACCTTAGTCTTACATATAAAAATAAATCATTATCTAATTAATATATATATTAATTAGATAATGATTTATTTTTATATGTAAGACTAAGGTAAAATGTTATTAAAGGATGTATGACCATATTTATTATATATATGATTATTCAAAAAAATATTCATTATGAAAACTATATTTGAGGAAAGAAAAAGTAAACTAAAAAAAATATGAATAAATAAATACTAAAAATAAAAATAAAATCCTAATATTATTATTAGTATTTATACTATGAAAATAAAATATTCATATTATTAATTAATTAAATCATAATCTTACTTTATTAATAATATTAATATTGTTTAGTAATTAATCTAATTTATAATAATAAATTAATATGATGAAAATAATTAAATTATAATGTTCATAAAAATTAAGTAATAAAACTTATATTAATGATAAATTTAATAATATCATTATTAATATTGATTATTATTATATTGAATATTTTTTATTGTATTTTATTTTTAATTTTAATTTTAATTTTACTCATTATTATTATAAGTGAATAAATTGAAGTTAGAGTTAGAAAATTATACCTCAGATTAATCAATCATGATTAACCAACTTGCATCATTGGCTTATATACTTTTTCAAATCTCGTTTCATTCCATAAATAAGGATCATGTTTCCACACTTCTCAACTTCTGCAAAACCTAGTTTCATTATTGTATATAAAGGTCAGCTTACAAATGCACGTTTGATAAAGAACAAATTATTTTAACGATATGATATATATATTTATAGTTTTTAATAATCAAACTAAATTTTAAATTATATAACTAATATTTCTAAATTTGAACCAAATTTATAAATATATTTGTTAGTTCTATTCTGTTTAATTTTAATTTATTTTTTATAAATAAATAATATTTACCTCCATAGCTTTAAATTAAAAGTAGATGTCAAAAACAAATTTCTAACTTAAAAATCCTTTGGTTTTCGGATTCCAAATATTTTATGCGATAGTTAATAAACCATTTGATAGTTTCAACGTCATGACACAAAGTAGTGGCGCCTTTAGAATATAATTAGAGGAACAATTGAGATTAGAATGTCAAATCACCAACCTGTAAGTCATACACTCTCTCCCATAGTTACTTACTAATGACATAAATTTTTAAGTCTATTGGTCGAAGACAGAAATTTTCGATCCATTCGTGGAAGAAAGTTATTATCATATCCTTCCCACTAGACAAAAATATCCAAATCAACAAAAAATTGTTTTCCCAGCGGACTAAATTAGATGCAAATACAAGCTGTCATGCAATTCCAGCAAAATTTCGCGGAAAATGCAACCAAAGTAAGACACTACTATCTCTATCACTAAGCAGAGGAACTGGTTACGATTCAAGAATGACTTTGAACGAGAAACCGTTGATGGACTGTAGTGCCCCTCGCGTGCAAAGATATTTTCCTGTCTGCTACTTCCAATCCCATTGCATCTTTGAATCCACATTGGAAGTCAATTTATTAGAGAATTTCCCAGGTTATCTATCCATATTTTCAAATGGGCATCAATTCTCTGGAACATTTTCCAGGTTTTCAAATGGCATCAATTCTTTGGAATATTTTCCAACTTATTTATTGACGCTTTCATATTGTATTTGTGTAGAGAATTAGTTATTTTTTTGGAATATGCTGAAATGTTTCTACCTTATTTATAAACATTTTTTTATTGAGGTAGAGGATTACTGTTTTGTATTGAAGGGATGTGTAAGTTTGTTTGTCTCTCCATTTCTCTTTAAAATAAAAATATAAGTTAAAATTTATATGAAAAATAATTACAATATTAAAAAATTAATATGTTTAAAAAAAAATGTATGAGTAAGATGTTTAAATCTTATAATTTGATTATATTTGGTTGTTGATAAGATATTTTTATAAGAATTAATATTAACATATATTTAAAAATATGTTAATAATAAAAAAACATTTTAATTTGACATATGCATGTTATGTAAAATATTTTAATAGTAATTGTGTATATATTTTATATTATTTAAAAAAAATTATGTATATATCCTGAAAAAATTAATTTGTTATGATTAAGAGCTTTATTTGATTTTATATATACTTTATTTGGCATTCAAAAATACAATTTAAATAATAAAAAATAACATAATGTATTTTAAATTCTATAGAAAATTGTATATAAAGAAATTTCATCCTTCTCTATTCATATTAATTTGTGTTTAAGATAAATCTATACTGATTTTATATGTATAGAGAACTTGATACTACTTTAATTTTTCTATGCTCATATTAATTTGTATTTAAAATAAATTTATACTAATTTTATATATATATAAAACTTGATAACTGAGTTCATAGAAATGCAATGTTGAGAAAAATATCCAAACATGGGCAAAGATAGGGCAAGCCACGGAGAGTTCAGGATTATAGAGAAAGGGGAGAGGATAAACAATTAAATTAACTTTAGTTTGTCGGATCCTAAAGTGTTTCAACAATCAGAAATCGAATTAAGTTGAACAGTAGCTCACCTATGTACGCAAGTTTACGTCTTATTTGTTTCGTAATCAATAATACCAGTGATTTGCACTAGAGTTAGGTAGTTATGATTTTGCATGGCTTACTGTTTTTTTAAATCCTGTAAGTTAGTTAATAGCTTCAATGATATAGAGCGGATTGATAATTTGTTTAGGTTTTATGGTTCCTAATTGTCAGAGTAGTGATTTGTAAAATGAATCCTCTTGTGTAATTGAAAGATATGGTTTTCTGTAGTATATACGGAAGGGTTGTCTGTCAAAAGTAGATCGACGAACGAGAAAAGCACAATTTATATTTAGGTAATTATTAATTTTTAGAGTTAATTAATTCTATATATTTTTAAAATTAATTAATTTTAAGTACTTATATAATTGTTGAAATTGTTGAAATATATGACTGCATTAAAAAAAATACAAACTATTTAATCACGAAAATGACACACTATGCTCCAAGATTTTTTTGCATTGTCTTCAACATCACGACTGTGCTCTTCATTTTGTTATGGTATCAAAGCTATAGTAAAATCAATGATTTAGAAATCAAGGAGAGCCGTAGATCAGTGGTGAACGAGTCGAATCAACCATATAGAAATCAAAGAGAGCCGTAGATTTGTGGTCAACGAGGCCACCTTATCGCTACTTAAAGTGAGCAGGACAAGTTTCACTGTCCGTTCACCGAATAAGGCTTTGAAGCTTCCTTAAAAAAATATTTAAAATATATTCTGAGTTAGTAAGTATTGGCATGACATTGTCTATGAAATATTTAAATGTTAGTAAGTATTTAATGACATTGTATATTGATACTATTCATAAAGTTCAGTTTAATAGACATTTTCAGGAATTTTGTTTTGGTGTTATTTAAGTAATTTTGGAGATATATAACACAAAAATTAAGACTGAAAAAGAAAAAGGTTAGAGAGGAGTATAAAAAAACTGACTGAAGGAGTATAATATATATATATATATATATATATATTTCTTTTCTAGGGTTTATTTGAAAAAATATAAAATTAATTTGATTATTTAATTATTTTCTGAAAAGTGATTTAATTATTGGGTGTTTGAATATTATTAGTACAATAGTGTTTAAGTATTATTATTGCATATATGAGACTCTTTTTAGGGTATCAAAATTTAGGAGAAGCCCTTCCATCAACACCTCTATTTGACTTTTAAAAATCTAAAGTAATGGGGAATTATTACATAAGTCAATTATGACTTCCACTCATGATTAGAAATACACAGGGTCTTATATTGAATGAAACCAATTATCTAATGTTGGCAATAAAGATGGAAAGTTATTTTTGTTTTGAATATATTGGATTTCTAGAAATAAATAGCCACAAAATATGATGAACGAAATGTTGTAGATAAGAGCCCATAGACATGTGGTAGAAGAGAGAAAAACAAAGGATTCAAGGGAACTATGGGATTTACAAATTGGATTTGAAAATTGCATATTTACTAATATTTCCATAACAACTTGTGGCCATCAACATTGAGAGATTTTGTAAAAGGCGCACTGATCCATAGACAAGGTAAATAATTTAAAGCTTTAGATTCTCGGTAAGAAGTTTGAAACTCTGAAAATGAAAGATGTTGACTGATTAGATCGGTTTATGAACGAGGTCACGGAAGTTGTAAATAAATGTAGAACTCTTGGAGAGGATGTCTTAGATCAAAAGGGGGTTGAGAAAATTCTTAGAATCTCACAACATTTGTTAGACATTCTTGTGACAATCATCTGCAAATGTAAATATATGACCCACTTTTAAGTTGAAGAATTGAAAGTTTGCATATTGAATCATGAGTCGAGATTTAAAATTACAAATCAATGATAAAATGCATTTCAATATCAATCCATAATTAGTGGAGGAGGAGCCAAAGGTAGTAGAATGAGAGGCATAAGAGGAAGAGGATATTCGAGTCGCAAAAGCAACACATCAAGTCAACTTAAACAAGAATAGGTCAACCTAAGAATCAAAGAGGAGAATAGAGAAACAATAGAGGAAGAGGAATAATGTATAAGTCAGATGTTAAATTCTTATACTGCAACAAGTATGGTCATTTTGAGAGTGAATACAAGAAGAAGAAAATATATTTAAACAAAGGAAGCACAAATGTTTCAAGCATTTTTGAAGGTATGCCATCCTATTTGTTTTTATCTTATTCAACAAGTCAAGAAAACAACAATGAAGATCTATGGTTACTAGAAAGTGGTTATAGTAACTATATGATAGGTTACAAATATATTTTTCAAGTTTTGATGAAATAGTTCAAACATAGATTAAGTTGGGTGACGATCGTCTTGTTAATGCTTTAGGAAAAGGTAATATTACAATTGTAACCAAGAAAAATGAAAAAAAAGGGCATTCATGATGTCTATTATGTATAAAGTGTTAAACATAGCTTATTAAATGTAGGCCACGTGAGTGAAAATGGTTTTGAATTCTGGTTTAAAGGTCTTAACTACACAATTATTGATGGGATACCCATTAAAAGAGTCATATCAAGGATCCCAATTACCCTAAATAGTATTTTTTCTCTATTCATGAGAAATACAAATAATCCATTATCATAGGTCATTTTATAACAAGTTTTGATGAAACTTGATTATGGCATTGTAGACATGGCCATTTATCATTCAAAAATATTTATATTTTACAAAACAAGTATATGGTTATAGGTCTAACTGTGATATATGTCCATCATAATACATATGAAATTTTTATCCTTGTCAAAAACCAAGGAAAAAGTTTTCCAAATGATTCCATATATAGAGCCAAAAGCCAAATTGAATTAGTATATAGAGACATTTGTCATCAAATGAAAACATACCCAAAAGGAAGAATTTTCTAATTTCTACATTTTATTAATGATTTTAGTAATGACATCGGCTTTATTCTTCCAAAAAAAAAAATCTAATACATTTGAGATTCTCAAGAAATTCAAAGCCAGGACAAGGAAGTCAAGTGGAAAGAAAATTAGAATATTAAGATCTGTAACACCCCAAGTTCTATGCTTTTTAGATTGACATTTGAACAAAATCCAAAGGGGAAAGTGGACCCCAATGGAGAAACATTGTGTGGATTTTATTTAATTATTTATTAATGAGAAATAAATAGAATATTTATGTGTTCACTATGACTAGAAGAGATTGGAGATCATAAATATGATCCATGAAGATATGGACCAGGTAAGACTTTCCAAAAAACCTTTTAGGAAAAAAATTGAAAGGAATATTTCTAAATTAGATTTGGAGAGAAAAAATATAATTCCCCAAATGAAGAGGAAAGTAATTGGGAAGAGTTGGAAAAGCTGGAAAAGTGGAAAAGACAGCTTTAAAGGAACCCAATGAGGCAACATATGCAAAAAACAGGAAGAAAGCATCTTGGAAATTCTGGACGCAGAATTTAGAAACAGCCTTGGGGAATGCAGGGCTTAAGTAAGCTGCTTCAGGACAGACCAAGGTTAGTCTATCTTTGGAGGATCTCAGCTCAGGGGTGAGTTTTGGAGGGAGAGGAACTTTAAGGTTGGGAGGACTAGTCATAGAAAGAATTGGTATGCACACCTGATTTTTACCACTTTATATTCTATATGTGTAAATGTGTGATTAACTATGAAATTTCATCGAATGTTTTGGTATATTCTAATAAATAAATGAACAAGGTTCCCATGCATTTACAACGTTATTGTAGCTGAAATGCTATAAACATTGTGGTTTCATGGGAGGAAATCTTTGAAGAACCATCTGCCAGAATGTCTAAACCTATATAAGGTTTAAATCGAGGGATCAGTGTCTTCATAGAAATTATATTAAAAGTAAAGAAAGTTAATAGTGGAATATACCAAATCATGTTGAAAAGTTACTTTTGTATACATTGTAAATAAATTTTAATTGATAGCTATACAAATATGATGTAAAAAGCTAAACTTTTTGCATGACATGTACAAAAATAAAATAGAGTACTGGAGAATTTAAAGTAGAATAAAATCATAGAAATAGCATTTTGTAGAAAATCAATACCATTATTTTTGTCCTTTATATTATATTTTAGAATGGATATTTATTCTCTATAAGGAAATAAGTAGATATAGATTAAGATATCTGATATAAAATAATTTTTATAACATAAATGGAGAGCCATAGTTATTTTGTACATAATTGATCTCTAACAATCATTCTGGTAACATGTTAGAGAAATGGAAAATTTATCAGGTCGGAAAGTAATAATAGTAAGAAGTAAATGAACTATGAAGGACCTGGCATAATTAAAATATGTCATTTTCTATTATGGGAACAAGAAAGAAAACTAACATTTTAGACTTATAATTATCCTATATACAACTGTGATAGCAATAAGGTGGAACAAGTAGTACTTTAAAATAATTATTGACTGAAATTTACAAATGAAGTTTTGTGAGTTGAAATAATTTTACAAATATAAATCCAAGCAAAATACATTGCTATACTCTGTATTAGATGTATAAAAAAAAAAATAGGAAGTTGCTTTGTAATAGACTCTAAAGAGATGATGGTATTAAATTTTCTAAATAGAAATTAAGGGGTTAAATTATGAATAACCTGGCAATGTAAAGGGTATACTGTTTTCATTAGACACATTCATAATATCAGTAATATGTGAATTGGCATTAAAAACACAATAAATAACATCTGTAAAACTTATCAAAGTCTGAAATATCTTGCGATTTTTATTTCCGTTCATAATTCCAAAGAAAAGAAATAAAAATTGTTAAATGGTCTTGGCGAAAATGCCATTTGAAACTCAAATTTAGTTATAAAATTATCAGACAAGATTCTGGATGGGCCATTTTAGTTATCAGATCTCAATTTCAAAACAAAAAGGGAATTAAACCCATAAAATAAAACGGAGCTTCATAGTTACATAGGCATGAAATGATAGCACAGTGCCATCATATATATAAATAAATAAAAAACAATTTTATGTAAATGGAAATTTAAAAACCCCAACGAGTCATGCGTTCGGCACTGGAGATCTCTGAATAAAAATTGTGAGATGTCTCGAATACTGACCTGGGGATATAGCAGAGAAGTAGGATGAGTAAATAAGAGGCGCTTTTACCTGATAAGAATGAAAAGATCTCGTGAAGGAGAAAATGAAGTTCTTACCTGCAAAAGACGATATTGGTATATGAGAAAATTGTAGACTTTAATAGTAAAACATTCAAGCCATAATTTAAGTCAGAAATTTAAATTAAAACTAAACTTTCATATTATATAGAAAGGAAACGAATTTTAAGTTTTCAGAATTTGTGAGAAAATTCAAATTGATTTCATTTGAAATCATATTGAGACCCAAATTTATTTATAAATGAAAACCCAATATATTAAACCACCCAAAACTAGGGAAACAAGGCATAACAAGAATATACTTGCAAGCATTAGGTATAGAGGAATGAAATACTTGAACGCAATCACCTTCAGGAATCAGGTAGAAACTATGACATCAAGGGGGTAACTGAGGTAACGGTTAAAAAATGTTACCCTTAAATTCATATCTAAATACATTAAATTGAAAACGATTGCCAAATAAAAACAAATACGAAGAAAAATTGTAAATCTGGAGATTTATATAATCATCTACAGAAGATAGTTAAAAATAATTTACAAGTGAATTGAAGTATGGTATATCCAAGTCTGTATAAGCCTCCACCGAAATGATGGGCCTGAAGGACTGTTGAGAGGATAACAGTTTCTAAGGAAAAATATACACGCAGAAAACCTCCATCGCTATAAAAATCTGAGTTGAGAATATGCTCAAAAATCGATCTTTGAAGGGAGAAGAAATGAGAGGATTCCGAAAACTCATCACTTAAAAGCCAAAGAGTATCTAACCCAAACAAAAATTGACCTTACACTTGTCACGATCTTGACGATCCGGTGGGGATCGATGTAGCTGGGAAACTGAGAAATTTTATGTTAAAACTACCAACAGTTATGAAATCACTAGCTGTCAACGTTAACGTTAGCATTGGGCAAGACAAATTGATATGCTCAGATTTCGATAAATTTAGTGTCAGTTCGAACAAAACCTCAAGATGTGAATCATACGAACAAATTTATTCTGAAGCCAAGTCATAAATAAATTGTACTCACAACTGGCGAACAAATCGAGCTACTCAGTAAATATATATTTATCGAGTTTCGTAAATATTGAGTTGATGTGAAGCCTTTATATCTTTGTACTAGACATAAAAAATTAATGAATATATATGGCCATAAATACAAAGGTATATTATATATATGGTCAACGTACATTAAGGTTAGACATATATCTATATCATTCAAAGTTCATGGTTGGAATTAGTTTAATGAAATCGAATAGGATTTCCCAATTGTAATCCTTAATACAAAAGTGTTAATATAAAGTAAGCTATACCATGATAATCGATATATACATATTGGGTATATGTATGGTGTATGTAAAGTGGACGTTATAATCATCAATAATTAAATTGAATGTCCTAAGCAAACATCGTAGAAAAGGTATAAGTGTAAGACCTAAATGAATCCATACAAGGTTATAATTATATGGAAAGACTATAATAAATGGTATTATTGGAAGAGGTAATAAGTAATGAGATAAAAATATCATATTGGAATATATATATATATATATATATATATATATATTACATCGTAGAAAAGGTGTAAGTGTAAGACCTAAATGAATCCATACAAGGTTATAATGATATGGAAAGACTATAATAAATCGTATTATTGGAAGAGGTAATAAGTAATGAGATAACAATATCATATTGGAATATATATATATATATAAATATATAGTGGGATTTAAGGGATACATGAAGATAATAATGAGTCAAAAAGAAATAAGGAAATTATGTTACTATGAATTTTTTTTTTTTTTGTGGAAATGAGGACATTACAAATGGTATCAGAGCCCTAGTTGGAAAACTAGGTTGTTTATGTGCTCACTACTATGATTTATTTATTTTTTGTGATGTTAAAAATATTACTGATGTTGTATTGTTGCATAGTAAAAAGTTACTAAAAATAACAACTGCAAGACAATGACTAAAGAGGATGGGCTCTATGTCAGTCTGGGTGGTGGAGATAACACGCCATATCCCAATTCTCCTTTGATGGCTATGTTGCACAGGATGCAACAGGAAATGGCCTAGCTAAGAAGCCATAATGATAGGCTATCTTTAGCTAGTGAGGAGAAGGAAAAAATTATAAGAGAACTGACTTCATGGAATAGCCAAGAAGGTGAAGGTTCCGGAAGGAAGAGAAAAGGCAGGGTCAATCTCTTAGAGGAATCTAAGGAATATGACGCCACTAGACAACAGTCTAGATAGAAGAAGGAATTACAAGGTGAATTCTGGAAAATAAAACCTCCCTCTTATGATGGAGAGAAGGAGGAGGATGCTGAGGCATGGTTGCTGAATATGATTAAGTACTTTTAGGTCTACTAGTACGAAAGAAATCTGAGGGTCAGATTAGCCATCTACCAACTGCAATGTAAGGCTACCTTGTCGTGGGAAGAAACAAAAATGGTTCATGCCATTGATGAAAAAATAGTGACTTGGGAAGATTTTCAAGTCAAGTTCAAAAACCAATTTTTGAATGAATGCTATTATGATGACAAGGCAAAAGAGTTTCATGAACTCAGATTGGGACAGCTCGCCATAGATGAGTTGGTCACCAAGTTCACAAATCTACTAAGATATGTTCCTTATATCCAAGAGGAGAAGGCAAAGGTACAGATATTTCTGAACTATTTGCCTACTATTTATAAGGAGAAAATAGAGTTCGATAATCCAAAAAGAATGGATGAAGTGGTGAGGAAAGCCAGATTATGGTACCAACATTTTTGGGGTAATATGGAGCAAGGAAAGAAATGGTCAAATAAAGGTGATTCCAGTGGAAGGAAATAAAAACCAAATTACTTGAAAAACTTTGGTAGAAACCATGAGAGAAAGAATTTAATAAAACAAATGACAACCAAACTGCTCAATCTAAAACTGGTTCCAAACCACTAAATGGAAATAATAATAAGGAATGAACTATGAAAATGCAGGAACCATTGAAGTGCTGGGGTTGTGGAGAACCTCATCTTTTGAGGGACTGTCCACACCGAAATATTCAGATGGTTCTGAGAGATAGAGAAGCTACCACAGTAAATGACGTAGCAAGGAACATCCCCACTATCAGTGCATCCTTGGAGAACCAACAAGCAGAAGACCAGTCTACTATGGTCGAGATGGAAGGTAAGATTGCTAACCAATCTGTTACAGTTTTAATTGATCCGGGTGCTTCTTTGAGTTATATTAGTCCACAAGTTGTAAAAAAAGTAAACTCAGAACATAAAAGTTTCAACAGTCTTGGTTGGTCTAGTTAGCCACTCGAACCAAATGCAAGGTAACTCATAAGCTACCTCAAACACCTATTAAATTGAATGATTATCAGACAGAAGTAAATTTAAACATTTTTCCATTAGGTTCCTATGATTTACTGATAGGAATGGACTGGTTAGAAAAGAAAAATGCCATGATGAGTTGTTGGGAAAAAACTCTTCACTGCATAGATGCTGAAGGAAAACCATTCATACTAAAGGGGAAACCGAAACTTATTTCTATGAGGTAGATCTCAGCCCTTCAATTAAAAAGAACTGCTAGAAAGGGGTATCAAGTATATGTTGTACATGTTGAAGAATTAGAACAACAACTAGAGAAAAATCTATTAGACACTTTACCAGTGATCTGAGAATTTAAAGAATTATTTCCAGATAAGATTCTTCATCTTCCCCCGAAGAGAGAAATCGAATATACGATCAATTTAGTGCCAGGGGCAACACCAGTTTCTAGAGCCGCTTACCAGATGAACCCCCCGAAACTAATGAAGTTAAAAATTAAACTGCAAGAATTGTTGGATAAAGGTTATATCCGACCGAGTGTCTCCCCTTGGGAAGCACCGGTGCCGTTCGTGAAAAATAAGGATGGTACCTTCAAAATTTGTATTGATTATCGTCAATTGAATAAGTTGACTATCAAAAACAGGTACCCATTACCCAGAATACATGACATTTTTTATCAGGTTAGAGGAGCTTCAATGTTCTCTAAGATTGAATTAATAACTGTTTATCACCATCTTAGAATTAAGGAGGAATATGTCAGTAAAATAGCCTTTCGAACCACGTATTCTCACTACGAATTTTTAGTCCTACCCTTCGGTTTGACAAATTCTCCAGACACTTTTAGGTGTTTAATGAATAACGTCCTGAATAAATACTTAGACAAATTCGTACTAGTATTTATATAAGACATTCTAATCTATTCAAAAAGTGAGGTAGAGCATAAAGAACACCTTAGAATCATGTTGCAGACTCTTAAGGAGAATCAATTGTATGCCAAGTTTAGCAAATGTGAATTTTATAAGGATAAAATTCAATATTTGAGGCATATAATTTCAGAACAAGGATTGGTTGTTGACCCTGAGAAAATAAAGTCCATTAGAGAGTGGCCTGTACCTACAAATATCTTAGCGGCAATATCATTTATGGGGATTCCGGGGTATTACCGAAGGTTTGTAGAAATATTTTCTGCATTATCATACCACATAACTTCACTACAAAGGAAGGGTACCAAATTTCAGTGGACCGAAAAGTGCCAAAATAGCTTTGAGAAATTGAAACTGAAATTGACTACAGCACCTATACTGAAGATTGCAGATCCAAATCAGGAGTTTTCGGTATGTACCGATGCGTGTGGAGAATGGCTAGGGGGAGTTTCGTTACAAGAAAATTCTGTTATTGCATATGAATCTAGAAAACTTAAGAAACATGAACAAAATTATAGTGTATATGATCTTGAGTTAGCTACTGTGATACACGCTCTCAAGATGTGGTGACACTACCTCCTAGGAAAGAAATTTATACTGATGATAGATCACATCAACCTAAAATATTTCTTCACTCAACCAAAATTGAATGCTAGACAGGCGAGATGGTTGTCTTTTCTTAGTGAATTTAACATGGAAATAAAACATATAAAGGGAAAAGGCAACAAAAATGCTGATGCCTTAAGCATAAATACTTGGCAACACCTAAGAAATATTGGGAGTAGTGTAAATTTTGACTTAGAAGGTCTAGTTGAAAAGGTAGTGAACCAAGATTTATACTATGAATAGCTCCAAAAAAAAATGGTGAAGAAGGAACTGGAGGGGTACACCCAAAATGAGCAAGGACTAATCTGTTTTAAAAATCGGTTGTATATCCCTAATGTAGATTCTTTGAAGAAAGGAAATCCTTGATGAATATCATAAACAACCTTATTCATGTCATCCTGGATATCAAAAACTACTTACAGCCTTGAAAAAAGACGTATTGAACTGCTTTAGTTTAGCTTGTTAACACCGAGGACAATGTTTGTTTTTAGAGGAGGTGTAACACCCCTAGTTTATGTGGTTGAATTTCAAAAACTAGACATTTTAACTTTAATCCTAAGGGGAGTGGACCCCAAAGGAAAAGTATTTGTGGATGTAATTAAATATTTAAATTGAGAAAATGAATAAAATAATTTTGTGCTGATTGACCAAAATGAGAATTATGAGATCACTTGCTAAATCCATGAGGATGGATAAAGGCAAATAATTTCCCCACAATCGTTCAAAAATCCTTGAAAGAAATTATTTCTAATTTAGATTTTTGAGGAAAAATCTAAATTCCCCAATGATGAGGAAAGTAGTTGGGAAGAGGTACAAAGATGGAAAAGATGGGAAAAGTAGAAAGCATCTTTAAAACTCCCTAAATAGGGAAGCCTAGGCAAAAAGGAAGAAAATAATCCCGATATTCTGGATGAAAAATTAGAAACAGGCTTTGGGGAGCAACATCTTAAATAAGCTATTCCTGAACAGATTAGGGGTTGATCTGTTCTAGGAGGGATCTCAGCTCGGGGGTGAATTCTGGAGATAAACGAATTCCAAGGTTGGGTGGATTGGTCATCTCATTAAGTGGTATGCATAGTTCAGTTACATTTTTTTGTTATAAGGTGTAGGTATAAATTTTATGTTGTAGTGAATGGGTGATTATATCTCATACATTTAACAAAAATATCAGAAGAATTTAGTCTTCAAATTTCTGTATAGTTGTAGAAATCACATCTATGGGAAGGAATTCATCAGAATCTCTAAACCATAACTGGTTTAAATCTGAGAATACATAGTTCCCAAAGATGACTTTAAGTTTAACTTTAATCTGCTTTTGTATTATGAATTAAATTCGAATTATAGAAGAAGGAAGCCTAGTACCCTTACATACATCATAGAGGAAGGAAACTAGACACAAAGTATATTTAATTGAAATTTTTAGTAAATCAAATAGGCAGAAAACATAGAGTATACAATTGGTACAAATACCATGAATCACTAGTTACAAGATACTGAATTCAGTAAATTAGCAAAACCTGAGAATGTTACAGATATACCTCTATGTTTAGCAGCAGAGTTAAACTAATTCCAAATTTAAAAACAGGTGTATATTTAGTACATTACATAGTTATCTATATTGAAATCAAAGGCTTATTATACATAGGAGATAACAGTACTGATTAACATGGCATGTTAGACAAGATAATCAACTATAGTTACACAAAATCTATTCAAAAAAATAAATAAATAAATATTAAATAAAAGTATAACAAGATGAGTACCAAAACCTTCTAAATTCATTGTCATCATAGTATTCTAAAGATCTGGAGTTATACCAGTACTAAAAAGGAATGAACAAATCATTGCAGAAAATGGTTATGTAACATTTAAAAGCTTATGATTAAGAAGACAACATGTTACTAGAAATTCAATTCTGTACTAGTGATTACAATTACTAAACGTAAGAAAGTTCTCACTTATTTCATTGAAACATATGAAAATTCTAAATGGTTCAAAAATCTTGTCGCAAATGAAAAGAATTTTGCTTGGCCCGGATACTATATGGAGTTCACAGAAATAGATTAAAACAATCACAAGTATACTTGACAGTATATATAACACAAAACACCATCAGTATCAAGGATTTTAACTTTCAACTATGAAAGATCACGAACCATTGAATAAAATTTCTCACATACAGAAGGCTCAAAGCTGAAGTTAACATATAGGAAACATTATCAGCTAGAAAAATAATAAAAGTATGGAGGAAATTATATCATCCTGGGATGGGCAAAATAAACCCAATTCAAGGTCTGTAAATGTCCGGTGTAAATAAAAAAATAAAAATAAAGTATAGCGACAATGGTATGAATCTCCTTGGAGTCAATGATATCATCCCTGGACTGATATAAGTCAAATGCTAAATAAGTCGTTGCAGAGGAAACATGTTAATAAGTAGCTGAAGTATCTCGTGAGTACCGACCTGTATCAAAGAGAATGGTGTTACCAATTCTTCAATGAAACAGGCAAAGAGCTCTTGGGAAGTACCGAGATGAAGCAAGTAGCAAATAATTACCTGTAGATGAATGACATCATATGAATTTCAAGATGTTAGTGATTGTAAAAATAAAAATATAAAAAACACGAAAGCGAACGAAGGAGAAATCTTATTTAGAGGACTGAGTGATTTGAATCTATGTGAAACACAATTTTATTACCTAGTCAATGAACGACTTCGAAGGCAGAAATCTAGGGTGAAAACATATGAAACCCTGAATTAGATTATAAGGTTGTGACAACATCAATAGGCCCTAATTACCTAGAGCAGGAAATTATGAAAGGCGAATTCTCTATGCACATAAAAGAAAAACAAAATCGTACCTAGACAGATTTCCTGGTCTCTGATAAGGGTTCATTCTTAAAGTTCTTAGTAATCGTAGAACTAGTGGGGAATCGAAGACAACTGAGGACGAAAACCCTGCCTCATATTAAAAGGAAGACACGTAAACAAAATTTCCACAAATTAGAGGAGGCAATAATCAGTATCGGTCAGTGGGCTCTGAGAGATGAGAATTTTCAAATATGAAATGGACTGATGAGTGTCTATAGAATAGCCAATAAAAACTAATATAAAACTATACAACAATACCACAACTTATGTAATATGACAATAGAGTTGCGGACAAATGAGAGGTAAAACCCCTCATATAACTAATACCAGTAACGTAAATCCCATTCAGACTTTCGCTCTAAAATTTATAACGAGTAGAAGGATCATGGCGAAGGTCTAAATATGATAATATAAATATAAAATCGTATTGACCCAATTAAATACTACATTTCCATACTATCAAGATCAAAATGTTGAGAATTGTAAGTTACCCCTGTGTATTGCCAAGGGAGTGCTACGAAGCTGGCGTAGTGCACCATTAATCTCAGAGAGCGAGCAGAGATATCAACGCGAGAACGAGCAAAGGAGGAGTGTAGGAACAGAAGGCTGAATAGAAAAGAGAACAAGGGTTACAGTTCAACCCTTATAGAAATCAAAGATGAGAACCTTAATGAAATCAAGTCATATAAGTCGTGCAAATCTGTAAACTCTCATATGGATCAACAATGATCTTGAAAATTTCATTTCAGTTGGAATTCAATAAATTCAGACGTACAAGTACCACCAGAAATTTAATACGCATTCAGAGCCATAAACGAATAGGGCTATAAAATAAATTTTAACTAAAAGTTAGAAGATACGAATAAATCCATAGCTCGAATACAAGTGTACGATGAGCAGAGTATAATCAATGCGATGTAATGGACATAAATATCTCAGCGCAGGAATTTTGAAACCATCAAACCCATATACGATAAAGTACGTAGGGTGTACTCCATATCACGCAAGTCATAAACTAACACGACAGTAAGGTAATCCAATGCCTATGTAAAGATTCGTTGGGTGAGTATAATATATTGCCAAGTGTATAAATCATAGAAGTGGGAAATTTGATAATAAATTTAAATTGAATAGAATCACCAATGGAATAAAAATCACCATTTATATATGGGGGATTTTATGTGGGGGTGGTTAATACGTATATCTATAGAGTGGATGTTATATATGTAGATGTTGGAGATTTTAGTAATTCTATAGTGGAGTATATATATATATGGTGGATATATATTTATGAAAAAGAAGTAAGGATTTAGGTTTATACAAAAAGATAATTTATATGTTTCACTCTATTGGAATGTATATATATTCAATGGGGAATAGATCAAACATATAAATGAGGTAAAATGACAGTGTATGAAATTTAAAAATGGAAAAGGTGGTCCTGAACACATATGTATCAGTTACATGATCAGAATTGGGTTTCTTAAATCCAAAGAAAATGATAACCTTAAAATGAAAGTAGAGTTTAGTCTCAGAGGGACAACCTTATGAAAAAAAAGAAAAATTGTGTATGTGAAAGTTGAGGGACATTACAAATGGTATCAGAGCTTATGTTACATAACACTGGGCTGTTGTTGTTGTGCTCACTACTGTTATGTGCACATTGTAATTGTTATTCATAGATTTTTTATTTTTACTGATCTGTGTTTAGTGTACAGTGTGGTGCGGAGACAAACAATCTCAATGGCTGGAAATGATGAAATTTATGTCGATGTGCGTGATGAAGATAATACACCAGATCCCAACGCTTCGGTGATGGCTATGTTGCACAATTTGCAACGAGAAATGGCTGAACTAAGAAGCCAGAATGACAGATTGTCATTAGCCAGTGAAGAGCAGGAAAATCTCATCAGAGAACTAACTTCGCGGAACAACCAAGAAGGTGAGGGTTCTGGAAAGAGGAAGACTAATGAGTCTGAGGATGATGATGCTGTTAGGCATCAGTATAAACAGAAAAATAAATTACAAGGGGAATTCTGAAAGATCAAACCTCCTTCCTATGATGGGGAGAAGGAGGAAGATGTTGAAGCTTGGTTGCTGAACATGATTAAGTATTTCCAGGTCTATGAATATGAAAGAAATCTGAAGGAAAGATTAGCTATTTACCAGCTACAAGGTAAGGCTACCTTGTGGTGGGAGGAGACAAAAATGGTTCATTCCATTGATGAAAATACAGTTACCTGGGAAGAATTCCAGGTTAAGTTCAAAAAATGCTACTTAAATGAACGTTACTATGATGATAAAGCAAAGTAATTTCATGAGCTTAGACTGGGAAAGCTTACTATTGATGAGTTTGTCACTAAGTTTACAAATCTGTTGAGATATGTCCCTTACATTAAGGAAGAGAAAGAAAAGGTACAAAGGTTTCTGAACTGTTTGCCTGATGTATACAAAGAGAAGATTGAGTTTGATAACCCAAAAATAATGGACGAAGCTATTAGAAAAGCTAGATTATGCTACCAACAGTTTAAAGGAAAAGGTGAGCATGGAAAAAACTGGGTAAACAAGGGTGAGTTTAAAGTAAAGAAACAAAAACCAGCTTAATTGAAGAACTTTGGTAGGGATCATCAGAGGAAAAATTTTAATAAACCAAAAGAAAGCCAAACAGCTCAGTCTCAAATTGGTTCCAAACAACTAGATGAAGGAAATAAAAACGAAGGCACAGTCAAAATGAGGGAACCTTTGAAATGCTGGGGATGTGGAGAACCCCATATTTTGAGAGATTGTCCCCACCGAAACATTCAAATGATTATGAGAGATCGAGAAGCTACCACAGTAAATGACATAGCACGAAATATACCCACCATCAGTGTAGCCCTGGAGAACCAGCAAGTAGAACACCAAGCTACCATGGTTGAAATGGAGGGTAAGATTTCTGACCAATTTGTTACTGTTTTGATTGATCCAGGTGCTTCTTTGAGCTACATTAGTCCAAAAATTGTAGAAAAATGTAAACTCAAAACTTAAAAATTTCAGCAGTCTTGGCTGGTCCAGTTAACCACTGGAGCCAAGAGGAAATTAACTCATAGGCTACCTCAAACAACAATCAAATTAAATTATTTTGAAAGAGAGGTAAACTTAAACATTTTTCCATTAGGTTCATATGACTTGTTGATAGGAATGGACTGGATGGAAAAGAAGAAGGCCATGATGAACTGTTGGGATAAGACCCTGCATTGTGTAGATGAAGAAGGGAACACTTTTATTCTCAAGGGAAAACCAAAACCTATCTCTGTAAGAAAAATATCGGCACTGCAATTAAAATGAACAGCTAGGAAAGGATACCAAGTCTATGCAGTAAATGTAGAAGAGACAGAACAGAAAACTGAAGAAAATTTGTTGGATACTTTGCCAGTAGTAAGGGAGTTTAAGGAATTTTTCCCAAATGAGATTCCTCATCTTCCTCCCAGAAGAGAGATTGACTTTTCAATCGATTTTGTGCCGGGAGAAACACCTATTTCCCGAGTCCCTTATCGAATGAGTCCCCCCGAACTCATGGAAGTGAAAATGCAATTATAGGAATTGTTGGATAAGGGCTATATCCGACCGAGTGTGTCTCCTTGGGGAGCACCGGTTCTATTTGTGAAAAATAAGGATGGAACCTTTAGGATGTGCATTGATTATCATCAACTGAATAATTTGACCATTAAAAACAGATACCCTTTACCCAAAATTGACGATATTTTTTACCAAGTGAGAGGAGCTTCAGTATTTTTGAAGATTGACTTAAGGACTGGTTATCACCAGCTCATAATTAAGGAAGAAGACATCAGCAAAATATCCTTTCGAACCAGGTATGGTCACTACTAATTTGTAGTCCTACCTTTTGGTTTGACAAATGCCCCTGCCACCTTTATGTGCCTAATGAACAGTGTGTTAAATAAGTACTTGGATAAGTTCGTACTTGTGTTCATAGACGATATTTTGGTTTATTCCAAAAGTGAATGTGAGTTCTATAAGGATAAGATCCAATACTTGGGTCATATTATTTCTGAACAAGGGTTGGTTGTTCATCCTAAAAAGATAAAATCTATTAGAGAATGGTTGGTGCCAACTAATGTTTCAGCAGTGAGATCGTTTATGGGGATTGCAGGTTATTATCGCAGATTTGTGGAGAGATTTTCTGCCAAGCATACCCCATAACCTCACTGCAAAGGAAGGGTGTCAAATTTGAGTGGACTGAAAAGTGCCAAAACAGTTTTGAACAATTAAAGTTGAAACTCACTACAGCCCCTATCTTGAAAAGTGCAGATCCTGATAAGGAATTTGTTGTATGTACAGATGCCTATAGAGAGGGGTTGGGAGGATTCCTTTTGCAGGAAAATTCAATTATTGCATATGAATCTATGAAACTGAAGATACATGAACAGAACTATAGTGCCTATGATTTGGAGTTCGTTGCTATTATTCATGCCTTGAAGATGTGGCGACACTATTGTTGAGGAGGTAAATCCCCTCTGCGGACAGAGGCGATCCCTACTAGCCCAGCAGGGGTCTAGCAACAAACAAACAATGCTATGACGCAAGCTCCTAATTACGAATGAAAGACTTGGGATAGAAGCCTACCTGGATTCCAACGCTATGATATGAAGAAGAAGTGTCCCCGTCCTTCAGCCCTGGCAGATCACAATCCTTCCACGATCTCCGCGGATGAACACCTGCACATAGAAGAAACGAACAGATACAAGCATAGGAACCAGCATACGTAACTAAACATCGGTCAGAAAAGATATAACTCACATTAACATGATGGAAAACGGAGTGGAACCATAATCATAGTCATCTATTAAGTAATAAATGAATAGAAGTTACAACCAAGTTCTGACGTCGCAGCTTCCTTCGAACGGGTCTCCGGTCGTCCACGTCTCGCAAAGCTCGCCAAGGAAAGGGAAAACCTCTCCGGAGTCTCGTAACAATGGTCTCCTCGCTTGAATGGGCCTTAAGGGAAAGAAGGGATTCTTTACAACACAAAGGCACTTGGGAATAGGGAGATGCAAAGCTTCAGCACTTCAAGACTAGCTTGCCATGGATTTGAGCAGGCTTTTATAGATGGGGAAGGAGGGAGTTGGGATCCCTATTATTATGAGATTGGCCCTATCAACAAGGAAGGTTCCATGGGAGGTGGCAAAACCCGATTCCCTTTGTTGTAGCATGATATCCTCTCAGCCAACTCGAAATTACAGCGGTAATTCAAGGTTGTTGACGAATTATTAAGATGAACTGGAACATGTTCAAGCTATTAATCACAAGCTCAAAATATATTGCTAAATGTATCAGCAAATTAAAATGGGGAAAAGAGAAGTAGGACGTCTCTATAGTCCAGCTGAATGTGATACAATTGTTAGCTGACATAGCACTTCTGCTACAAAGGCCTGAAGTTGTGGAGATGGTATTACCTCTTTACATTAAGAGTTTGGAAGAGTCTGACCGCTTGAGCTTTTTGATATAATAGTTCACATGGCAGGCTTAGGCTTTGAAAGAATCATATCATAAAACAGTAGTGTTGCTAATAAGCAGTTGTTTAAGACGAACTCCTTATTGTTGGATCAATCCAAAGCAAAACATTAGCTCCATAAGCTACTACAGAAGGCGTTGAGATTGTGCATGGCCCTTTTATTTTAAATACCTCTGGTCCTAATGATGCTAAATTAAAGTCTAAATATCATCACCGACTATTGGCTTTATGTTCTAAATAAGGTTTAATAGCAGAGTCAAAGATTGGTAGAGCTGATTTGCTAAGGCTACTTATGCTATCTGATGCTGAAGATATGTGGGAAAAAACATTTGAAAGTTGGTGAAATTCTTTGTCAAGTGAAAAGGGATTATTTCAGAAGAGCTTATGAATTGCAGGATTGAATGAATGGCAGTGACTTCATCTGTCAAATTGTGCAAGATACCAGGCAAATGTTTGAAGGGTGAAAAATACTTACAAAAAAACGCAGACCCTCCCAGGTCACGATTTTCGTTTTCAAATTGTAGGCAAACGGAGGAAAATTTCAAAAAACCGCAACGTGGGTTTTTTGCAGAATATGCCCAATTGACTTCCGCGAGGAAATTGCCCAGAAATCTAAATCTGTTTAAGAGATTTCAATGATTCTTCAAATGTTTGTTTTTCCAGAAACGTTTTTCAAATTGAATTTGGCTCATTTTACTGAAATTCGATTTGTGTTTGACATAACTGTGGATGACATTTTATAGCTGCCGGGAAAATCTCTTCTAACCATTCCAAGGCATTAAACAAGCCTTCCAACTGGAAGCAGGAAAGGAAATTATGGATGTCACAGCAAAGCAGCTCTACACGGTGAAGCACGTAGAACAAGATGATGTCACATTTGCAGAGATTATGCGAAAAGTTATTTTCAATCAGTATTTATTCAAACTGAAAGTGAAAGAGAGCGTCTTTAAATGAGCAGTAGAATTAAAGTGCTGCGATTGTTAAAGCAGAAAGATTTGATTATTCATCTGAAAATAGGATTTTATTGGATCTGATTAGCAAACTTTCCAGTCGAGAGTTTAGTAATATGACGGCATCAACACCAAATTTGGGAATGAATGCTGGATCATATAGTGCAGTAATTACGTCTCTAATAAACCTGGATGCAAAAAATATTGATGAGAGACGGCCCTGTTGTAGCAGCAGGGTGGAATTAAATGCAATTGATCAAGCTTGGTGTGCTTTGGGTAATTGTTATAGTTTGCAGAAGGATCATGAGACTGCCCTGAAAATTTTTCAACGGGCCATACAGCTTGATTCACATTTTACTTATGCTCATACACTCTGTGGTCATGAATATGTTGCAATAGAGGAGCTGAATCAACGATTTCTGGCTCAGATCAGATCCAACGGTGTGCGGCATCACAAACAGAACGAATTTTAAGAGAGATGGCACCCCCAGTTGACTTATTGACCATGAGGCAAATGAAGATGGACGGTGAGGATGTATTGCGGGGGGAGCAACCCAATATTTGTCACCGTACCACAGTAGCCCCCGCAGTGACGTCATGTGAAGCATTGGACAGTTAAGCATATCAATTTTGGCATTTGATGTGTGTTTGCACAGGCGGTTAGTGGTTTTCAAAAACCATTGGTGTTTTGGTTTTTGATACGTACAGGTGTAGTGGCGGGACCCAAAATGCATTATTCATCCTTTAATACTTTCGATTCTTTTTGGGTTTTATATTATATATTATATATATAATATTAAATCATATATTTTGTAAATTTTAATAATTCCAGCACCTTCAAGAATCAGTTTCAAAACTGATCATAGCAGTTAGGTAGTTATTTCAGAAGACTGATATAAAAGCAGAGATAGGAGGAGGACAAGTGGTTCCGGTTTTCAGATCTCCAGACAGTGATCTTTGTATGGATTTTTCCAATAATTGATAAATGAAAAGCAAACTTCTAGTATTTGTTGATATTGATTCGTCCTCTAGTTTACATAATGTTTTTTCAGTCCTTGAATAAAATGAAGTATCGAAGTAGCAGGAATTAAAACCCTTAATAGGCGCTCCTTCATTTTAACTGTTCTTTTCTTTACTTCTTCTAGAGCTTGAGATGATAAATTCTATACAGCAGCATATTGTTTTGGGCTTTTTCCTTTCATCCTTCTTCTGAACATTTCAATCTATATCAGCAGATAATAGCGTTGTGGGATGTTTACAGTATTTGATTTTGTACATTCACTGATTGAGCTCCGGAGGTTGATTAACGGGGATCATATTTCTGTGACATATTTATTTTAATGTCTTAAGCACGGATTCCTTTCACAGCCAAGGAATTATTTTCTTAAGGTACAACATTAATTGGCGTCGTTGCCGGGGAACGAAGATTCGAAGTTCATTTCCCTGGGTTTTCTTTCTACTTCCTCTGGTTGTTCAGTGAGGAGGAAGTTTTTGGTTGTGTTTACTTTGTACATAATTCTCATTTTCACAAAGCCAAACGCGAGGTCACATACCTTACAGCAGATAGTTTATTAATCCTTTCTTTTCGATGGTGAACAAGATTCAGATTTGAAGATTGGTTGTTTCTTATTCACCCGGCGACTCCACGGATGAAAGTTTCATTAGATGAAGAATTTTCCTGACAAGAAGATGAGGAAGTATCATGGAAGAAACATGTATCAGAATTTCCGTTTTTTAAAGGAGGTTCTATTTTTATTTATCAGTTTAGTAATTCATTTTCCCATTTATATTAAAAGGATTGTTTCCTGCTTTGTTTTCTCAGAAAATTACAAAGCCCAGAATGTAAATTCATTTTTGGAAAAAGATGATTTTGCCTCTGCTTGTATTATAAATCTTGACACGGGTGTATCTCCTAAACATGAAAGGAGGGATGATTGTTGTATTACAATCCCAGAAGATAATCAGTTACAGTCTGGGCATAAAGGTGATGATTCATCATCTTTGGATGATAAGGTTTTGCCTCATAAGAAATTCACTGTTTTTCAGTTCAAAAACAGAGAAATCTTTAAACACCTGAAGTTGCCCGCTATTCTCCATCAATATCCTTCAAACGGATTCAAGTCCTTGCCTAGTTTCTCTGGAAAGGAGAAAGACATTTCAGCTGAGTCACATATCTTGGAATTTGAATACTTTCTAGACAAATTCCAAATTATTCATGAAGACGTAGCTTTAAGGATGTTTTTCCATTCTTTAAAACATGATGCTCAGCAATGGTTCCAGTGCTTGGAAGCAGGTTCAATCAACTCCTGGCAAGATCTTTAAGATGTATTCCTTACATATTGGGGCGATAGTAAGTCATATGAAGAGCACCTTTTGGAATTACATTCTATCCGAAGGCAAAGTAATGAATCGATTTCTGAGTTTAATAGGAGGTTTCAAAAAATTTATTTCAGCATGCCAGAAGAAATTAGACCTCCAGAAGCAGCAGCTATGGTCTATTATGTGAAAGCTCTTTCCATCGCCTTAGCTTTTTATCTCAGGGAGAGAAAGCCCAGCACTCTAAAGCTGATGTTTCTCCATGCGCAAGAAATCGAGAATAATGCATGGGCTTCTAGAAATTTTTCCTGCAATACAGAAAGTCTAAGTTTTGTCAAAAATAAAAGGGCTTGTGAAGGAAACATTGGAATCTCTTTACAAGAGAATGTAAGTTCAGAGCTGAATACAGTTTTTCAAAAAGTGTCAAAAGTTTCCTGTATTGACAAAGAACAAGAATCCAAGTCTTTTGAAGATTCTAGTCAAAACTTAGTTGCAATAGCTGAACTGCATTATGAAAGCATTGAAGATCAGTGCAATAATTTTATGAGTAGTGAGGAAAATAGTGCAGTTTCTCAGACATGTTTGCAAGAAGAGGAAGATTTTTGTCATCAATTGATGTTAAATGAAGAGCATCAGCATTATGGAGAACAAAAATTGGATGTTTATTTTCAGCCTAAATGCCTGCCCACAGGAAATGGCAGGCAAGTTCCTAACACACAGTTCTTGACTGAAAATTCAAATAATGAAGGAAACTGCCATGTGCAAAGAAGTCAACATTCGCAAAATGTTCGAGAAAAGAAGGTAACCAAAGTTCTGTCTCATGATTTCTATGATCCAGTTGCTGAATATATGGCAAATTTCTTCGGTCAGCAACAAGATTTAATGCAAGGGTATGTACAAAATTTTGTATATGAAAATTTTTCATGGTACATTCCTCTTTTAATTTTTCAATTTCAGCAGTATGAAGGTATTAAATCTGACAAGCAGATGTTGGATTGGTTCCATTGGAAGGTTGAATTCACTTGATTAAGTTCAGCAATGCTTATATAAATAGGAGTTGTACATAAATAAGCTCAGCAGTTGAGCATTCACAGTTGCAGTATTTTTAGTTTATCAATTTCAGTTCAAAAATAAAGAGCCTAGAAGAAGGAGGATTGAAGCTTTGAAATTTTCAGAGATTTTGGATTGAGAGAAAATTCAGTTTGACTCGACTCCACACCCAATAAAGGCTACTGATCTACAAGTTCTCAGCACTTTGCTACCAAAGTACTGTCCCCAATTGGAGCCAGATGTTGTAGCACAATATCTCTCAACCAAACTCGAGAAATTTTCTTGGTAATTCAAGGTTTTTGATGAATTATTAAGATGAACTGGAACATGTTCAAGATGTTAATCACAAGCTCAAAATATATTGCTAAATGTATCAGCAGATTAAAATGAGCAAAAGAGAAGTAGGACATCTCTATAATCCAGTTGAATGTGATACAATTGTTCGCTGACATAGCACTTCTGCTACAAAGCCTCGAAGTTGTGGAGATGGTATTACCTCTTTACATTAAAGAGTTTGGAAGAGTCTTACAGCTTGAGCTTTTTGATATAATAGTTCACATGGCAGGCTTAGGCTTTGAAAGAATCAGATCATAAAACAGTAGCGTTGCTAATAAGCAGTTGTTTAAAATGAACTCCTTATTGTTGGATCAATCCAAAGCAAAACATTAGCTCCAGAAGCTACTACAGAAGGCATTGAGATTGTGCTTGGCCTTTTTATTTTAAATACCTCTGGTCCTAATGATGCTAAATTAAAGTCTGAATATCGTCACCAACTATTGGCTTTATGTTCTAAATAAGGTTTAATAGCAGAGTCAAAGATTGGCAGAGCTGATTTGCTAAGCCTACTTACGCTATCTGATGCTGAAGATATCTTGGAAAAAAAACGTTTGAAAGTTGGTGAAATTCTTTGTCAAGTAAAAAGGGATTATTTCAGAAATTTCAGGATTGAATGAATAGCAGTGACTTCATCTGTCAAAATTGTGCAAGATACCAGGCAAACGTTTGAAGGGCGGACAAATACTTACCCAAAAACGCAGACCCTCCCAGGTCATGTTTTTCGTTTTCAAATTGTGGGCAAACGGAGGAAAATTTCAAAAAACCGCAACATGGGTTTTTTGCAGAATATGCCAAATTGACTTCCGCGAGGAAATTGCCCAGAAATCTAAATCTGTTTAAGAGATTTCAATGATTCTTCAAATGTCTGTTTTTCCAGAAACGTTTTTCAAATTGAATTTGGCTCATTTTACTGAAATTCGATTTGTGTTTGACATAACTGTGGATGACATTTTATAGCCGCCGGGAAAATCTCTTCTAACCATTCCAAGGCATTAAACAAGCCTTCCAACTGGAAGCAGGAAAGGAAATTATGGATGTCACAGCAAAGCAGCTCTACACGGTGAAGCACGTAGAACAAGATGATGTCACATTTGCAGAGATTATGCGAAAAGTTATTTTCAATCAGTATTTATTCAAACTGAAAGTGAAAGAGGAGACGTACAGTGATGAACATCGGGTAAAGTGCACAGTTGTTAAAGCAGAAAGATTTGATTATTCATCTGAAAATAGGATTTTATTGGATCTGATTAGCAAACTTTCCAGTCGAGAGTTTAGTAATATGACGGCATCAACACCAAATCTGGGAATGAATGCTGGATCATATAGTGCAGTAATTACGTCTCTAATAAACCTGGATGCAAAAAATATTGATGAGAGACGGCCCTGTTGTAGCAGCAGGGTGGAATTAAATGCAATTGATCGTTTATCTCCTCAAGCTTGGTGTGCTTTGGGTAATTGTTATAGTTTGCAGAAGGATCATGAGACTGCCCTGAAAATTTTTCAACGGGCCATACAGCTTGATTCACATTTTACTTATGCTCATACACTCTGTGGTCACGAATATGTTGCAATAGAGGAGCTGAATCAACGATTTCTGGCTCAGATCAGATCCAACGGTGTGCGACATCACAAACAGAACGAATTTTAAGAGAGATGGCACCCCCCGCAGCTGACTTATTGACCATGAGGCAAATGAAGATGGACGGTGAGGATGTATTGCGGGGGGAGCAACCCAATATTTGTCACCGTACCACAGTAGCCCCCGCAGTGACGTCATGTGAAGCATTGGACAGTTAAGCATATCAATTTTGGCATTTGATGTGTGTTTGCACAGGGGGTTAGTGGTTTTCAAAAACCATTGGTGTTTTGGTTTTTGATACGTACAGGTGTAGTGGCGGGACCCAAAATGCATTATTCATCCTTTAAGACATTCGATTCTTTTTGGGTTTTATATTATATATTATATATATAATATTAAATCATATATTTTGTAAATTTTAATAATTCCAGCACCTTCAAGAATCAGTTTCAAAACTGATCATAGCAGTTAGGTAGTTATTTAAGAAGACTGATATAAAAGCAGAGATAGGAGGAGGACAAGAGGTTCCAGTTTTCAGATCTCTAGACAGTGATCTTTGTATGGATTTTTCCAATAATTGATTAATGAAAAGCAAACTTCTAGTATTTGTTGATATTGATTCGTCCTCTAGTTTACATAATGTTTTTTCAGTCCTTGAATAAAATGAAGTATCGAAGTAGCAGGAATTAAAACCCTTAATAGGCGCTCCTTCATTTTAACTGTTCTTTTCTTTACTTCTTCTAGAGCTTGAGATGATAAATTCTGTACAACAACATATTGTTTTGGGCTTTTTCCTTTCATCCTTCTTCTGAACATTTCATTCTATATCAGCAGATAATAGCGTTGTGGGATGTTTACAGTATTTGATTTTGTACATTCACTGATTGAGCTCCGGAGGTTGATTAACGGGGATCATATTTCTGTGACATATTTATTTTAATGTCTTAAGCACGGATTCCTTTCACAGCCAAGGAATTGTTTTCTTAAGGTACAACACCTTCCATAGAACTCTCGCAGCCAAACCTCCCAACTCAATATAGGCAGTGGTTTGTGAGTTTGTTTGAACTCAACTTCCGCCATCCATATTTAAAAAACAGTCCCTAAAATGGGTGGCACGATTGCTGCTCTATGACAGAGCGCCAAGTGGCACGACCTCTTTACAGGATTTCCCTGATTGGCGCGAGCACTGAACTGTCTACCTGCGCCAATGCAAAAAGAGCTGTTTTTCATGAGTTTTGCAAGGAGATGTCTCAAGGGGAAATGAAGCTCATACTCAGAGGGATGCATTGATGATGTTTTCAAGGCATGATAGTGTTCACAGGTCACATAATGGGTCCTCCATTGTGCGGGACGGGGAATGGTAAGGACGGTGACAAATTACTGTGTAACAGATGCCCCCTAAAGCATGAGGCCCGAGAGAGAGAGGGGTGAAATGCTTTACGAGAACATATCCAACTGAAGGCCCGCCGTCGGAAAACCTGCACAGAAAGATACAACTGATATCTCAAGTACATGATGTATATATATGGTATGGACGCAGCCATCCGAACAGAGTATGCTATAATCCGGATCCAGGGTATGGGCGCAGCCATCCAACTAAGATCAAACAAATAGACTCGGGTATGGTCGCAGCCATCCAATCATTGAGTCATGTACATAATGACAATAATCCACAATCGCAGCCTGGATTACAACAGACACAATCCAGGGTCTTGCGCTCCATCTCGACCCAAACAAGTACAAGTTCGAGCATGTGAATGTGTGAGCTCATGTCGAACATGCAAGAACATCGTCTGATTACCAGCCAATGATGAAAGCTGTTAACAGACGCGAGAGAAACCACCAATAATGACAATGGTCCTCAAGGTACTACGGGTACAATCTACGGCGTGTGAATAAATGAGTTGACGTCGAACACCCGCAGAATCATTCGATCGGAAGTCAATGATGTAAACTTCACGTCGAATGCGACGAACCTGCCATTGAGGCATGCAGGCTCCAAGGTACCATCAGGAGTCTCTAGACCAACTTCCTGGATAATGAGTTGAAGTCGACAGGAAGTGACCTTGATAGAAGGTGGGCCATAATGATTCCCACATCATCGACACGAGACAGAGGAACATAATGTTTTGTTGTGAATCAGGATCATATGAGAAACAGAGGAAGGTTGATATTTGCAGAGGCCAACTTCTCTTGAACACATAAACGGCACGACAATGGACTTGGCAGTATTTGACATCAACGGATCAAAGGTCATGGCGACGAGGCAGTGAACAGATGAGAGGTCAAAAGAGATTGCCCAAACCCATGGAAGCAAAGTGAAGCAGCGAGATGAGATGTCCCCAACCCGACACGAATGCAGACAAGTGCCATGTTCAAGAGCGACATACTGCCGACGACAACGACGATGGTTCCATTTTCCCCCCACCATTTCTGGCGAGTACCCCAATTATTTTTATAACAAGCTTGAAGGGGATAGCATATGCTTGTAATATAAGTCCGCCCTTCGGGCGAATCCATCCTAGTGCATTTAATGAGTCCTAAAAAGGAGAAACTCGGAGAACGTCATTTCGACTAGATCCGATGTCATCAGGGTTTAACGAGTCTGACAAAGGAAGAACTCGGCGTCTTTTCATGTTTAGAGAGTTTGAAAAGACAGCGGAAAAGAAAACTCCACAGGTCCCTTTTCGTAAATAGTTCCCCGGATCCGAAAAGGTAGAAAACAATATCCGGGAAAACCTCCTAGTCGCGATAGGCTAGGGTATTCCTTTTTCGTAATCAATCCATCCCAGCCCGAAAAAGGGTTAAACTTATACTGGGTGGATGTCGATTCGTGTCCATTTTAACGAGATCGAAACGATAAGGGCCTCGGCGATATTTTCATATTTAGAGAGTCAGAAAAGAGCTGAAAGATGACTCCAGAGTGACTTTTTCGTGTATTTACCGAGTCCGAAAAAGTATAAAATACAACTCATTTCCACCTTTTAAGTCGCAAAAACCTGTCACTGCACATACCCAACAAGCGTAAAATCCATTTTCGACATAATACATGCAAATATTTGACAAGAAATAACTTTTAAAACTCATTTTAACGTCGAAAAGTTATAAATATGTTCAATGGTAAAAAAATGAAATTACTTTTTACTATTTACCTTGTGGAGAGCAACAGTGGTCCATTTGGAGCAGAATCTTCTGACGGCGATTGCGACCAATCCAGGCAACCATTCAGCGTCTCGTCTGTGACAGGTAAGAGGCGCTCCTTTTCTCTTTCTTTCCATACATTTTTTAATGATTTCCCTTCATAAATCAGCTCTGTAAGGGCACTTTTGAAATTTTAGGGCCGGGCCCAGTGGCGCGGGTATCGGGCACGAACCCGCGCCACTGAGCTCTTTTTACTAAAGGGGCCGCGCCACCTGGCGCGACTGTTAGCAAAACAGTCGCGCCAGCGGCGGAACCCAAATTTTCGCCTAAAATTCCGACATTTATACCAAATTTCTTGAATTTTGAAGCTTACAAAAGATCTAATCAGGGGCTTTTGACCATGTGAATGAAGATAAACACTCAAAATGGCAATTGAATGGAAGGAACGAGAGCACGGAGATGAGGATGAAGAGGCCATGCAAAGCTAGGCTTGCATGAACGCTCTGAGAGACTGCGGATTGAAAAAGTTCTTCCTCACGCCATGTTTACGAGCTCAGCCCGAGCTTCTCCAATATCTAATCAACATCTGGGATGAAAATGACCAAGTATTCAGAATACGAGACCAGGTGCTAGAATTGGAGGTCACTGACATTTATTTCATTACTGGATTGTCCCGCAGAGGTCCAATCCCTGTACTGACTGGGAGCAGACCATCAGGGGAAAAGATGGAAGAGGTAATGGCGCGGGTGTGCCGAGGGGCACAAACAGGATCAGGAAGTAAGAAATTATACATCTCCACCATCCCTGATCTAGCACTGAGAGTAGTTCTCCACACCATTACGCGGGCTGCTGGGTCGCAGGCTCCGCACGAGGCCACGAAGACTCAACTCCTGTTAGCCTCAGAATGCATGGGTCCTCGACTGTATGATTGGGCAACAGCTGTGACCATCAATATGAAAAGGCAGCTCACAAAGTGCAAACAGGGGAAACTGAAGCAGTTTGGGTATGGTTCCATCTTGGTATCGTTCATTCTGGAACGCATACCAACCTTCCAGGGCCAAGAGGCCCATGTGGCGAGTCTGATACCACGAGAGCCAAGAATGGCTCGCTGGGCAGCACTGATGCCCAGATCTGGAGGTGGCCAACAGATGTCCTGGAAGCCAGAGTTCTTTAGGTGGCTACGACGCCAATTGATCGTTGTGGAAGATTGGCCCTATTCGGGAACTGACTTTACAGGAGACCCAGATCTCCCACTACCAGAAGGGGATGACTGGGACGAGGAGCTGGGTAAGACCTCAAATTTTTGATTTCATGTTTATATGTTTTTTTTTGTTAATACACACTTGTCTTAACACAATTATATATGCATGCAGATGTAGGACCTGAGAGACCAGCCGGGATGTCTCCTATCTCCCGGAGGACACAACTCGCCCCTGAGATCCACGGGGAAGGCACCGGAGGAGAGGCACTGGTTCAGAACCTCGAGGGGATCGTCCATGGGATCCCAGACTATGCCCGACTGTCAGACGTACCGATGGAGTACCAGCGCCATACGGTGGGAGTTCCAAACCGGCTCCACCGAATCCTGAGGCGGCTAGTGCGTGCAGTAACGTGCTATCATGAGCACCATGCGGATTAGTCTCTAGGATTTATGCCACACCTATTTTTGAGAGACAGAGTGTCTCAGGATGTATTAAGACAATTATGTATATTTTTGAGTTTTATGCGACACACTTTATGTAAACATTTCGATATCTATATATATACATATCTATTTCTGGATGAGTCTTCTTTACATGTGATGATGATTTATAAATTGCGCAAATGTCTGTCTAACACCAAATTTGCTACTGCATCTGTTAATGTATTCAAATGTCTGGGTATATGATGATATGTAATGTATTCAAAATTCCTTTCCAGTAATCGAATACGCAAATACAATCGTAAAATGAATGGGTTTCTTACCGAATAGTGCCCGTTCAGCTGCAACACTACAAGCTGTGAATCTAGGTACACGAGCAATTCACGGATACCAAGGTTTACTGCCTCGGTTAATAATTCCAACACGGCGCTATATTCCGCGATATTGTTCGTGGTACGTCCTAAACAAACACCTTGCAGGTCGATCAACTCACCAGTAGGATCGTAGATTACCCAGGCTGCAGAAGACAGATTCCTGGTACTGCGGGAGGCACCGTCCGCGAAACCAACAAATGGATGAATAGACATATGCACAACCAGGAAGACCCGATCAGCAGAAAGATGTTTACAAAGCACACCACACCATGCACACAAATGACAATCACACACCTATGTACACACACCACACCAAGAAATCATTTCAGGCGTAGTAATTCTTAAGGTACAGCCCATTTCTAGGCTGCGCCAATGGAACTCCTTCGTAGTCTATAAGCTCGTAGGCCCCATTTTTTAAAACACGTTTTACTATATAAGGCCCGTGCCACATGGGCTGGAGCTTCCCGGCACCAAGCTTGTCATGTGCCTGATCGTATAAGAGGACTAGGTCTCCTTCGATGAAAGAACGAGGAGAAACAGATTGATCAAAATGAGATTTGACCCTCTTCTTTTGTGCTTCGATGATCAAAGCAGCTAGACGACGGGTTTCATCCAACCGTTCGAGATACAGAAGACGCTCTTCCTCAGGAGAAGTATCCGGTAAGAGCTCCATAGCTAATTTGAGCGAAGGAATTTCACATTCAACCGGCAAAGTAGCTTCCAGACCGTACACCAGTTGGAATGGTGTGAATCCGGTTGCACTTTTAGCAGATGTTCGGTACGCCCAGAGAGCTGAGAACAGTTGGAGATGCCAACTGGATTTATGAATCCCAACTATTCGTTGAAGCATGGTGACCAAAACCTTGTTCACTGCTTCAACCTGACCGTTCGCTTGAGGGTAGTATGGCGTTGAGCTGTCGTGACGCAGACCCAACGCAGCTGTCAGCTCCGCCATCATGTAATCACGGAAATGAGTACCGTGATCAGTGACGATAGCTTGAGGAACCCCGAATCGTGCAATAACATGGTTGAATAAAAATGAAGCAGCCGTTCTTCCGTCAGCAGCAAGTGTAGGCATCGCCTCGGCCCATTTAGTGAAGTAGTCGACGGCGACAATGATATACGCATGCCCCCCGGCCGAGTGAGGGTTACACGTCATAAAATCTACGCCCCATTTCGCGAAAGGGCCGACGGTAATAACGGGATGCAAAGGCAATGGTGGCGCGCGCATCTTGCGCTGAAAAATCTGGCACGGATGGCATTTTCGGACTGCAGTGATGCAATCCTTGAATATAGACGGCCAGAAGTAACCTGCCCTCAGAATCTTTTGGGCAGTGGCATATCCGGACATGTGTCCACCACAGGCGCCACTGTGGCAGTCATTCAAGACTTTCTTAGCCTCGTCCAAGGTAAGGCATCGTCGGAGCACCGAATCTACTCCAATACGATATAGGGTATCTCCTACTATGCGGTAGGGTTGGGACTGGTGCCGAATCCGACGGCGTGCGGCTTTATCCAACTCAGACCGGAATGTTGCGGTCTGAAGATACACTATGATGTCTCCGTACCAAGGATCACGAGTATCAATAAGAAACAGCGTTTCGTCCGGTATATGATCTTGAGTGTTCGAGAATGAAAGTGCGTAGGAGAGAACATATCAATCCGCGAGCCGGTGATTTGATTGACTTGGCAGTGGTGAACTCAGAGTCAAACTCTGAGGATGACAATCCATTTGGAGTACTTGCCCCCCAGCAATTGTCTAGAAAGAATATGTGTCATGGGGTTGCAGTCTGAAACCACTGTGATCGTGCGCAAAAGGATGTAATGGCGGAAGCGCTGTACAGCGTGTACGGCTGCTAAGGCCAACTTCTCAACATGTGCATAACGCGTTTCCGGGTCGAGAAGGTTCCGAGATAGGTAATAAACAACATGTTCGTCACCGTTCTCGTCATCCTGCACCAAGACCATGGCGATGGTGCTTAATGCGGCGGCTAGATACAAAGTAAAGTCGCGGTGGTAGTCGGGAGGACGAAGCAATGGAGCATTGACTAGCAATGTCTTCAGCTTCTCAAAGGATTCTTGAGCGATTTCGTCCCAATGAAAGGGAACATTCTGCTTTAACAAACGAGTGAATCCTTTGGCCACCTCGGCGTAATTCGGGATGAAGCGCCTAAGAAAATTCGCTTTCCCTTGCGGACTCTGCAACTGATAAAGGGAGGAGGGTGACGGGAGATTTATAATGGCCTCAACCTTCAGAGGGTCGAGGCGAATTCCGTCTTTCGAGACTATAAAGCCTAAAAGACGGCCAGAATCGACGCAGAAGACGCACTTATGAGGATTGAGCCTAATATTATAGCGTCTGCAACGAAGAAATATCTGGCGAAGATGCTCAGGATGATCCTCGCGCTTACCCGAATGGGCAGGCAAGTCGTCCAGATAAGGCTGGACAATATGGCGAATATCATGAAAAGCGTATGACATCGCTCGCTGAAACGTGGCGCCAGCGTTCTTTAAGCCGAACGGGAGTTTTTTGTATGCAAAAGTGCCCCACGGACAGATGAATATGGTCTTATGTTGATCCTCAGGTGCAATGTTAATCTGGTTGTAACCTGAGAAACCGTCCATTAAGGAGTAGATCTCACTCCCGGCGCAATCGTCAATAATCTGATCGATAAACGGAGTGGGATAATTGTCCTTAGGACAGGCGCGATTGATATCGCGATAATCTACACAGACTCGAATGGTACCCTGCTTTTTATCGACGGGGACGATATTGGACACCCATTCTGTAAGGGGGATAGGATAAATAAACCCCGCGTTCAGAAGTTTTTCAACTTCTGCCTTGATAGCGGCGGCTTTCCGAGGATGCATGGGACGCAAGCGTTGGCGCACGGGTTTCGCACCTAGATAGGTTGGAATCTCGTGCACGACAATACTAGGATCAATTCCCGGCATTTCCTCGTAGGACCATGCAAAAACATCTCTGAACTCTTTGAAAAGTTCCGTATAGACCTGGATCTCTTCGGGAGAACAGGTCACACCCACATGAATGTTCTCAACAATCCCTGGTTTAACAGAGATGTTGATAGGAATCGTTTGAGTAATGTTACTCAGATTGCCTTCCGAAAAGACCTCATGCGTCAAGATCGGTGTTTGAAGAGGAGGGGAAGGAACCTTAGTAGCATAGCGCTCTAGACAGCCAGTCATTGCCCCCAAGCTAGGCATAAATGAGGAATGATGATGCCCATCGCCCCAGGGTAGCTCCTCCAGAGACATAGTTTCAATGATAGCCTCATCTGAGGGAAAAATCTCTCTAAGAGGATCAGGCGAATCAGCCTGACCAAGCCAGGGGGATTGTGAGTAGACGTCAAGAGCCATGCTCATCGGAGCATGTTGAGGAGGTGGAGGGTCCGATGCAGCAACAATCTCACAGTAGCTGATCTCTACTGGCGTTAAAGGCATGGATTCTCCAAACTCATATACCTGCTCAGGTGTAGGAATAAGCCAGGGGTCATCGGTCCTGGACAACATGTTGACTTGAGCGGTATTCGGTGGTGGTGCGGGGAATATACCCATGAGAACAGGGTCTTTGAAAAGACCAGGTCCTATGCTGTCTGGGGGATTCGGAATTTGATCCACGTATGGCACGTTGTTCTCAGAGCTAGAGGTAAAAAATGACAACTGATCTACCGTGACAATCTTGCCCTCGTGAGGGAACTTAATGAATCGAAAGACGGTAGACGGCACGCAGAGCATGGCATGGGTCCAGTTGCGGCCAAGAAGTATATTGTAGTTGAGTTTAGCGTCGACCACTTCTACTTCCACGTTGACAGTTTTTCCCTGTAATGTGATCGCAAGACTCTCGAGAACTCCCAGGGGTTTAGATTCCCGACCATCAAATGCCTCAAGGGCATTGGGAGATGACGACAAAGTTGGAGAGCCGATGGCCTTCCAACAAGCGGAGGACATAACGCAAGTAGATGCACCCTCATCTACGACGGCTCTGTGAACGTTCAGACCGTTAATCCCGACTTGAATGACCAAAGCAATTTGATGTGGAAGTCGGGGAGTAAAGTTCTCCAGATCAAAGGTGAGAAGGCTCGAGTCGGCGGGATCGATACCACCGATGGCAGACAGTAAAGCCTTCCGTTGTGAAGGACAACTTTGAAGAACCTCAAGTGCAGACATGGCACATGGCGCCTGTGCCAGATCCTCAACGATGCTATAATTTTGAGCGGCACGAGCATTTGGATTATAAGAGGATCTTCGAAGAACACCCTTGGGAGGTGGCTTCACAACGGGTTCGAGAGTCGGCTTCTCGATTTCCAATGGACCAGAAACAGGTGGGGGAGGCGGTCCATCCGCAACTGCCTTCCCGGGTGCCTGCTGCTGACTATTGTAATCCTTCGATCTAGTAGCAATAGTGATAGGTGCATTAGTTTTCATCATGAAAACTTGAGACCCAAACGGTGCAGATGATGAACCTTGTTCGACCATCTGGGTCTGCTGAGATGGAAATGGCTCTTTTAAAACAGCCGGAGTCCCTTTTGAGCCTTTAAGAAGTTGACTAATTTCGGACCGTCGTGGACAATCCTTAGTGTAATGGTCACCTTCACAGATGAGGCAAGGGAATTTCGGCTTACGTTGGTAGCCATCCTCAGTTCGATTTTTAGATTCCGGTTTTGGGGCATCAGATTTTGATTTTCCTTTGCCCTTCTTCTTCCCCTTGGAGGATTTGTCCGCAGGATTGGCCTGAACGGCATTCACCTCCGCGGTTTTACCAGAATCAGATGAAGCGGGATTAGCAGAGGTATTGTTGGAAGAATTAGCCTTCTACTTCCCATTCGAAGACTTCTTCGAATTTTGAGAAACGGAACCAATGACACCATCCACCGTAGGGGTAGGCGGGGCCTTTTTGGCTCCGGGCCGTGGAGCATCAGGCAGGATGTCATAAAGCGTGCCAGATTGCGAATAAACAAGATCCAGGTACTGGGCACGCGCGATAGCTTGTTCCTCCGTCACACACGCTCCCATCGCGATATCTTGAGCGATTTTATTCACAAAGGAGGTGGTGAACCAGTGAGTCAAAATCTGATCAGGTATGTGAAACTTGATCAGTCGACGACGGCGCCGCCACTCATGGATGTGATCCGCGATGTGAGTGGCCGAGTCCTGCTTCAGGGAAGACAGGAGGTGCGTCCTAGTCTCATACCGGACTGGTAACTGGAAATGCGTGAGGAAAGCCATGGCTAACGAGTTGAAATCCTGAAAAATACCACGGGATAGTTCTATGTACCACTTAGCAGCAGCTCCTGTTAAAGTACGCTGGAAAAGACGCAAACGAACCGAATCGTCAGTCCAAGAGTTAGACGAACACCAGAGGTGGTACGTCATCACATGCGCCTGGGGGTCTTCGCCAGCTTTGCCCTCAAACTTGGGACAGTCACCTGGTATCTTGGTTGGAACCGGGGGCCAATATGGATTATGAGCAATCGGATCATTGGTCAACTTCGAAACGTCCGGTAGATCCAAGGTAGCCAGGAACGGAAATGGGGGGTTAACTACCATGCCGGTCCCAGGATAAGGTCCGGTACCTGCGTTCCACGATGGTTGTGAATATCCCTCCCCCCATGGGTTCTGTCCCTGAGGATTCTGACCATAGGGGGCATGGTTCGTATAACCAGACTGATTTGGTTGCTGGTAACCATTGTGTGGGGCTTGATAACCAGGGTTCGAGCCCTGATTAGGTGTCTGCCCTGTATAAGCAGCGTTTGGATTTGGCTGCTGAGCGTAGGTAGAACCGGGTGGAGGAGGAGGATACTGAGAGCCTCCAGAGTGGTTATAGTTCGGTTGAGACTGACCATGAGGATAATAACCACTTTGAGGATGAGTAGGCTGCTGATAAGTGGAACCCTGCGGAGCCTGGTGCGTAGGGCGCAGCTGTTGATTTGGCTGCGGCATTGAATGAACAGGCTGTTGAGCAGAGTGAACGGAATGAGAGGGCTGTCCTGAATGAACAGGTTGGCCCGACTGAGAGGGCTGGCCTGAATGACCAGGCTGGCCCGGATAACCAGGCGGCGTTGGTTGCGTAGGTTGACCTGGTTGTAAGTGGGCCCCAGGTTGTACCGGATGGGCCGGCTGGCCTGGAGGCGGGACACCGAGTTGTATCGGATGAGCCAGTTGCCCCGGTGGAGGAACAGGACCAGGTGCTTGCTGGAAACCAGTTTGACCTGAAGCAGAACCATAGGGTGGTCCTGGCTGATATGCAACGTTAGAAACAGCAGGATACTGCGGTTGCATTGGTAAAGAAGGCTGGATTTGCCCCCCAGGACCATAGGTCGGTCCCGGTTGATACCCCGGCTGAGGCTGAGCAGGTTGACCAGCAGGGTTGTAATATGGTCCTTGCGGATTGTACAATGGCCCTTGCTGGCCCGCAGAGTAGCCTTGGATGGGCTGTCCCTGTGGGTCGTACAAATAGCCAGGTTGGCCTTGGAAAGGCTGTCCCTGCAGGTTCTGAGCCTGGTTGTATGGTAAACCTTGAACATACAGATAAGCCTCAGGAGCAGGAAGATGCAAAATGTCCCCATGCTCGTCAAGCTGACCTGGAAAACCATACACGGGAGTGCCGTCTTGCGCATAGTGCGAAAAGAAAGATCGGTAAGGATCTTGGGGAAGCTGTCCAGCTCCGGCGTTCGACTGCTGTAAAAATAACCGATACTCCTCCGGAGAGATATTCTCCGGTATACCAGTAGATAAATAAATGTCTTCAGGAGTTGGCCCAAATCTAGTAGCAGATGCTGAGACAACAGCAGAAGAGGCAGCCACACAAACAGTGGGCCGCACGGGAACAGAAGTGACGGGCATCGAAGGAGACACCCCGGGTGTAGTGGCAGCTGGCCTCGAAGCAGGAGATGATATTCCCATAGACACAGCAGCTGAGATGATCTGACCCAGAGATCTATATCCCTGCGGCAAAGAAGGACCAGCTGACGATGTGGTAGCCAGCTCATAATCGTCTCCCTCAAACAATCTACGAGGGATGTGCTGATAGTCATCAGACCCGGGAATTTCCTCAGCAGAATCACTCATGGTTGATCCTGCCGTTAAATCACGCAGAAGACGGCGAGGACTAGGAGGAAAAACAGCAGCAACAAACGGTGAACCCGATGTAAGAGAAAGGAAATCAGCTCCTAATCTCAATTCAGACACAGGGTCCGAAAAGGGCCAGTTGAACTCAACTGGTTCTCCAAAGGGTTGCTCGGCGAGGCCGGTCCCCCGTCAGGGAACTCGGAAACAACAGGCTGCTGTGGTTCAACAGAAGGCTGAGAAGCCTCTGAAGAATCGTCCGTATAAGGACTACCAGTAGACGAAACCGAAGGTTCCGCCACCGTGGCAAGAGACTAGAAGAAGAGAGCAAACACACACACGGGCTGAAAACGAGTTAAGACACACGATCAAACAGTCACAAGCAATGTCTAAACGGGTGTGTAATCGTGGGA